>NJDD01001272.1:426618-442418 GCA_002245505.1 Calephelis nemesis | reverse complement strand
TTTAAAAAGATAAGAAAAACATTACACACTATTTTCTATAGTTTCCTCCTACTATATTATTAAAATAAATACTCGATAAATACTATGATGCATTTGTAGATTGCCTACTTGGTAAGCTCTTGAATTTGATAAGCCTCATGGCAACCAAAATTCATGTTAACGTAAAAAGTAATTCATCAGTCAAGGCGAAAAAGAAAGTTTAAAAACCGATAAAATATTAGTTGTTCTTGTCATCTTTCAATTTTCCATGGATTTTTTGATTTTTTATAATATACCGAACTTGCAGAAACCGATATTGACCAAGTCCTTCTTCCATACAGTAAATGGATGAACTTAACATTTTTCAGTTACCATTTTCATAACCCTAGAAAGTTTTACGGGTTAATAGGTATTTAGTTTACTCTACACAGAAGATGGATGAATTTAACATTTTTTAGTTACCTTTTCATAACCCTAGAAAAAAATTACGGGCTAATTAGTTTACTTTACTTATTTATTAAGTATTTAGTTTACTTTACTTATTTATCTAGTTTTGATTCCCGGCTCCATAAAAAATATAGGCCAACTGCTTTCCCACTAATCAGATTGAAAGGGTTGAGCGTCTGTGGAATTGTCACCAACACCGTGACTAATGACTTACGGGAGCAAATTACCGCAAAAGTCATTCAATTATTGTCATATTAATAAACATGTATTAATTAACATAAACTAAAGGAGTAACATTTAGTTGACGTTACAGTCTGTATCACAGTGTAATAAAGACTATAATAAAAGTTTGAACTTAACCGTAATAAGATGGCTAGAATTTAACGATAGTTTGCCAGATTCGGCAACACCTATTCCTGCGACAATACCAAAGACATGTTCTAGTCTAGGCAAGTAAGGGCTACAAAATCTTTTGGGACAAGCGATAACCATACCATTACGAAATCCGTCTGCTTATTTGACATTCAATCTCATTAAAAAGATTACCACCACACGGTCACGACTAATATGACCTTATTATTAAAATATCGTGATTGTCTTAAGTACAAAGTTAATAACTTATACGTCAACTTACGTCTCTAACTAAAGTGCCCTTATATTTGTAAAAGGGCCCTTCTGTAATAACCGTAAGACGTTACAAATTCGTCTAAGCCGGCCGTTGTCGTCTGTTTTGTGCCAGATAAGAATTTGTTTAAGAGTAATTTGGCTTACGTGTCCTCAGGCGAAAATATGCTTAAGGGACACAAATAATAAAGCATATTGTGACGTCCATTACAAGATGAGTCACGTGTGATGATTGTATAAAATACATTTTCCTTTTTAATCTAACGAAAATGGTGAATTAAATGCATTATACCGATTTTGGTCAGCGATGAAGCTCGTTATTCTACTTATATAGTGTTATTATAATTTTACGTTGAAGTTTCAATAAATTTGTGGTTTGAATCTTAATTTTAGAAAATATTTGCAATCATTTTGACGTTCAACACGTTATTTAATAACTGCATTAAACAATTAGTATTTTATTAAATTGTAATATTTCAATTAAATAAATCAGCTGTGATGCATGACATTAAGTCATCGACATCATCATAGCGTTTATCCCGGTTCCTATTCACATTAAAGTTAAAAGAAAACGTTTAAATAAATAATCTTCTAATATGAAGTAGGTACATTTGTTAAAATAGTTATAATTTAAGGTATTTAGCTTTTACTTACGTTACCTGATGGTAACGTAACGGTGCCTGATGGAACTCTTACATAAGCGGGCTTTTTGTTTAATTTTCCATATTATCTAATTGTAAGAGGAATGTTTTTATACAGTAAACAAACCAATAAAATAAAAAGAACATCTAGCATTAAGCCATTCTATTTCTTTCATCCAAAGTTACATTATTCCAAAGATACACAATAGCAACATCCAACTCATTAGTATCTGGATCATAGTGAGAATGTTGGGAAAACTTTGTGTTCGTAAAAGTTGTTCTACCGATTCCGTCTGCGGTGCTCATACTATTGATACCGATAGATATAACTTTATGGCGAATGCTTATTAAGTTTCTAATTAAAGCCGTAGTTAGGCTACAAACATTGCTATAGAGTTGGCCGTTGCTTAAATTTTGAACAATTATCATATTGGCAAATAATGACAATCGTCAGTTGTCGATACTATGACGTATGTGATTACTGCTGGAGGATCAAACATAAAAGCTCTCCTTATACGAGCATGGAGAGCTCTTAAATTGGTTTTTCTAATCTTGTGTAAAAACCGTACAGCGGTTCATAGAATATATTATGTAACTAATGTCAACTGTTCTATAGATTTTGCTTTGAAAAGGGGAATTTCCGTCTATATTCAAAATAGCATTAGTTACACCCATAAATAGAGACGAATTAGCTAACTACAGGCCGATTACGGTTCTTTGCAAAATCCTAGAAAAACTTATCAACAACCGCTTGAAAAAGTTAATCTAATATCAAATAAGCAATACGGTTTTAGTAGTATTTCTACTGAAGATGAAGTGATGGACTTGACCGAAGATATTGTTGGACGCAGGTTATAAATGTCTTGAATTATTTTTGGATCTTGCAAAGGGCTTTGTTTCCCGTGTTCGGACTCTATTTGTAACCTGGTCGCGGAGGTGGAGGTGGGAACTTTAGGTAGGGTTGTCACATGTATAGAACGTGACAATTTATACTGTTTCCGAGCTCTTCTTTTTTTCGTGTTCTGGTCGTGGAGGTGGGTGGTGGTAATACCAGTTAGGCTTGTCACATTCTGTGTCGTTTGGAGGATTATTTGCCACAACAGTTACACTACTTACGCGGAATTAGCAAAATAAAGGCTTATTTTACATCTGTTATAACGGATTTCCGCAAAGTAAAGCTTGATCCAATAAAATAAAAAAAAATGTGATTATTCTTGAGATAAACATAGTGTGACTAATTTAAGTTTTAGTTAAACGGATAAAATAAAAAAAAAACATTTACATGTAAACAGTGCCTTTACTACATCGAAACAACGATAAGTTACATAATTACCACATGACATCTGAACAGAAAGCCATTTATACACCAGTTGTGGATGTAATCCAATCTCTTACACTTCCAACATTGGTGTAGACTCCTGGATATCCTTTCCGTGCACAACCTGCTCCAAAGGATACAATACCAAGCTGCACGTTGCTTTCAGTCGAAACTGCTGGTCCACCAGAATCACCCTGCATCGTTAAAATAATCTTCATACTTTAAATTATAATAATATTATTTTAACTTACAGAAATGCTAAAGCAACTAGATTAAAATATATGGTGATATTAGAAAGTTAATCTACATCTCTGATAACATACCTACGTTTCTAACGAATGAGTGAATTTTTATTTTTGCTAAAGGGACAGCTTGTTTGCTTGTTTCCAATCTTATTAAAATCTCATCAAAACGTCTACAGAGAGTTAATACAATTTCGCTAGACTCGCTTTATATGATTAAGTTCATATAAAGCTCATTCCAACGTTTGTTCATGGAAGATTGAGTTGGGTGTGAAAAATCATAAAAGTAGAATAAATGCGTGTGCTACGGAAAATGTGTTGTCGCTCGCCGATCGAATTTAAAACAACGAGATCAGACTTAAAGTGGGATTAAAAAAAAAGTGTTGGTGTAATAAGAAGAATGGGTATGGCTCCTTCAACTCGAACTTATGAAAGGAATGGCTGGAAACTGTCATGTTGACTGCATGGAATGAGTATATAATGCTTATGTGAGGAATTTACTCGGAAAGGAATACATTCTACCACCAAATTACATGGATATTATCCAAACGTGGTGTTAAAAGTTCCAGAAAGACTAGCGTGAATATATATCGAAAAATAAGTTAATTGGCCTGCATGCCTAATAACACTCAACTACTTAACTATCTACCAATGAAAAATGGAGCGATCGTGAAGTTATTACGGTATGCACAACCATACTCAACCGCTTGATTGAAGTCTACAAAAAAAAAATTAAGTGTCCTATTGCTTAAATATTTGCTATGATATCATGACACATTGATTGATTGGCGAACAATGCAAAGCTTAAACACCTGGGTCAGAGGCATGAAATTTTGCAGAGATAAAATCAGCTAATATTTGTTGACAGCCATTTGCTCTGCATCATATTGCAGCTAACTATAGACCAGTTCCACGTCTTTATACGTAGGACTAAAATTATTTTATAGATCTATAATGTCTGTATGTTCACAACTAGTATCCCATTCTGGTTCTATATTACACGGAAAGGAGATTAAATAATTATCCCTGGTTTTTAAGGATAAGACATGGGCGAATAGATTAAGTGTAAAATGGTTGCTGTAAATGTTGCTGATATTATCATTCACAACACAAAAATTGAGGCGGTGATGCGATGCTAGCTTTTAAAGAAATATTAACCATTTTCTCAATGTTTTATCTTAAAGCTTCTTCTCAAGCCATGGGTTCTGGATGTTCCAAAATTTGATAATGAAAAGTTCGTCCGAAGCAAAGAGTTGTGCAGTCCTAAACGCTCAAGCTTCAGATAATGGTGGTGGAAAGCTTAACTATTGTAGCTAGCAGCAAATGAATTTTCTGATTGTAAATACCTTAACTTTAAGCCTCCCCAAAGCGGAACACGAACTATAGTATAGGGAACATATCATGAAAATTTTTCTTACTTTAAAAATTGTAAAAAATATTACCCAACACAGGAAAAGTTCTAAGGATAACATTTAATAGAATAGTCGATGCATGTTTCTACTTTTGACATATTAGTAAATTCTAATTGAGTTAACTATTGCAATAGCAATGCGGTGGTGACGTCACATTTTTTTATGCAATAGAAGGCAACAAAGCAGACGAATTTCCTGGTAATTAGAAATTCACGCCGTCTAGAGACACCAAGGGTGGTAATGGTACGTTCCCAACCTGAAACTGGAATTTTAGCCGTCTTGCAAAAGTAAGTTTAACGGAATAGGTAAGGCGGTGGTACTAATCCGGGCGAGTTTAATAGTTAATTTGTCAAATAATAAACGTCAAACTATCGTGTTCGATACTATAGGAATAACGAAAAAAAGTTGTTTATTACAAAATTTTTACCATTACAAAATCTATCTACCTATTAAAATATAAGTTCAAATACCTGACATGAATCTTTTCCTCCTTCAGGGACTCCTGCGCAGATCATCCTATTAGTCAATGTGCTGTATGACTTCTTACACTCTTCATATGATACTGTGGGTACTTCCACTGCCATTAGATATTGACTCGATTGTCCATTTTCCTAATTTAAGTCATATAAAAACAATACCATTAAATAATTTGGTAAAACTAAATATGTTGCTAAGCGCAAAATTTAAGAACCTGTGATGGTCCTCGTAATTTTGTGTTTTTATAAGGTGTATAATAAAATATAGTATTTTTAAATATTCCTTAAAACAAAGGTTGTCGTGGAAGGAAATAAAAGCAAAAATTGCAATAAAAATATAAATACTAATAGCACTTTTGTTTTTACGTACAAACTGGTTTTATAAGTATTCTATTGCTAACGGTATTGAGTTTGAACGAGATTGAGTTAGTCAGCTATTTTAAATGAGAAAATGTATTAATAGAATGAGCTTTTTTCTTTAATCCTCATTTAATATTCTTTTTACCATTCAACATTAACTAATGTTATTTTATCAAGGTTATGTGATATATTTAACTAGTTGCTACCTGGTGCTTCGCCCGCGTTAAATTGAAATTTAAGCTATCCTATCTTTCGATTTAGATCAAACTGCATACGATGTGTAAATTTGATTAAAATCGGTTAAGTAGTGTAGGAGCCCATCGCTGTCATACAACGTGATACGTGATTTATATAACTTAAGATTAATTTATCAAAATGTTGTATAGCTTTTAAAAAGAGGAGAGTTGGAGATGCACAAGAGTGTAACAGAAAAAAAAGTGGGCGTCATGAATTAAAAGAGTAAGCGAAAAGGCGATTGCTCAACCCATTTAAGCAAGGCTTTTCAATGCGAGAGAAACTTTTCTTTTTTCATCACTACACCCAACTAAGGAATGTCTTTAAAAGTACATCTCCGCATAAAATGCCAGGAGGCCTACTTAGCGGCACTGATCGTAATTGTCTAAATAGGCACTGGAATCCATTACGTTGGCTAAACAACTTAGCCCACTAAGTTTATTCTTACAAATATAATCTTACACTAGTATAAGGGACGGTTGGCAATGGTAATGATACTCACAGACGTAGTACCCCACCCAGAAACGATGAGTTTTGTGCCTGCGGGGACTGCAGCACCTTTATTGGCTAGTTTGACTATTCTCGTATTGGTGCCGTCGATATTCAAAGGTTTTGCAAGGTACACAACACCCACGTCGTAATCACTTGTTCTTGAATTATATTTTGGATGTTGCGTAAAGTTGGTAGAAGACACCATTGTTCCGCCGTCGTCAGCGTCGGTGCTGCCAACCCTCACATAAACTTTTGACTTCCTAAAATACTTTAATGGTTAATGCAAAGCTCATAAACGTAAATCTTAATTTTTTTTTTAAATATTTTAAAATATTTCGAAGATAGTATATTACCGGTATTTTAAATATATTAAAAAAGGATTACATAGGATTCGCAATTTCCAAATTTTGACAAAATTGCTTGATAACATACGCCGAATGCCCTAAACAAAATGGCTACAACAAGTAAATAATCCAAAATTACTAATTAAATTTTCTAAAAGAATTCATGATAAATTAAAAATTCGAAGAGATTTATTTTACAGTGTTGAACTTAGTGTCTTCGAATAGTCGTGGGTGCCCCGGTTGTGCCCCTGCCTGCTTCTACGAGGATATAGGCATGAAGATACTACTTTCTTTTATGTTTTAACGAGAGATGATACATCAAATTATAGCCAGAATCTGATGTTACCTATTAAATTGTTCGTAAAAATGTGGACTAGGTCCTTGTTCCAAAGTTGTATTGATCTCGTAAATGTAAATTATGGAACTTAAAATAGACCGTCAATATCCCTAATAATCATAACAGTGACGCCATTTGTCATTCATTTATCATTTTTTTGTGTTGATTAAAGATTGGTTTGATAACGGTAACAAAAATGCTAAATGCTATCGTACTGACCGCTTGTGACGAATGTGGGGCGCCGAACGGGGCAGCGGGAGAAGAGTCGCATTCCAGCCAAGTGCACAGTTGACCAGTAAGAGTTGACGCTGAAAATCTCAGGTATGCTTAAAGTATTCTTTGATATTTACTTATACAGAAATTTTAATTACCTAGTTAAACAATGTGCGGCGGTTAATATATACCGGTTGCTGATTATTGAGCCTCCACATGTGTAGTATTTATTGCCCTCCTGCAGAATCAAGTAGGCCTGATACGGAATCTTCTGTATGGTTGTAGAGTAACCGCCCACTATTTTACCGTCACTCTTGGTACTATGTCCGCTTCTTTTGCATAATGAGTCTGAGAAAAAAAGTCGATAGCTAAACTTACATTCCAGTCATAACAATATTTTGAGATGCTCCAAAATATATAATACGAATTAAAAATCTTGTATATATTATCATAAACGCTTTACCTGAAAGTTTAAAGTTAATAAAAAAACACGCTAACCGAGTCAAATTCGAAAAAGAGATAAAATGCTTTTTGGGCATATCCCTTAGCTACAGGTCATCATTATCATAACTTCCATCCCTTCTACATGAACCGCTGGACCTAGGCCTCCTCCAACCGCCATTATACCTCAACTTTTTTAACTTCTTAGCTTTTCGATGCTGTCAATTTTTAATAGGTAGCCGATCCAACCAGTAGGTTAAACACCTTTACGTTGCTGTACTAATTGATGCTGTGCAGATGTCATTTATCAGCAAACTCAAAAGTTTTCTTTTATTAACTGATAGACATGGCTAAGAATATTTTTTATTCATTAAAATATAAACTGTATTTTTTTTCTGAAAATAGATAAACGTTACAGTTCATAATATATTTCTTAAAATATTCAAAAAAAATTCAAATAAACGGATAATTGGTCCTATAATGCAAAACGTTCACAAAATACCAACCGTTGATAGAAAATAAAAACAAATAGAAAATAAAGAACAATACGTGCATCTCCATCTTCTAAGAGATTCAAGTGTGCAAAAAATGTAGCAAGTCTCAAATAAATACTTTGCTTCTGCTATTGATACATCGTTTTAAGATAATTTTCAGATTTTCCGATAATTGCTAATGACAGAGTATTAAAAAGTCGTTGAGCAAGTATAACCTTACAATAATATTGATGGGTAAATTGTAATACTATATGGTAATGGTACTAATGCTTTTTAAATTGGTAAAGGAAAACATGAAGAAAGCTTTAATCGGTTTGTTTATACCCTTTTTCTTGTAATTATCGATTCTTGCTTTTGCGGTGATTTGTTTTTATTGCAGTAGGTAGATGTAGTTTTGCGTCGTTTGTACGGTATGGTCGATTTTCTGAGCATACCTCAGTATCGAAGTGAAAAGTACGTCGGATGCCAGTTGGTGTACTTAGTGGTGAGTTCTTCAACAAGGTTAACGAAGGAAGAGAAAAGTTGGATTGTTCCGAGACCGGTCGTTATTAGACTTGCCACTCTCTGAGTTAGGTACTTGGAAAATTTCCGAAAAGTAAGGCGCGTTTTAATAAGATATATTCATTGTAACATTGGAAAAAAACAAGCTGCAGTTCTGGAGACACATGACATGACATTCGCTACCGTATTCCATGGAAATATTTTCATCGTCACTGCCGTCTTCATTTGATATCTCTGGCTTATTTCTTTGTTATTCTTCCTCTGAGACGGCTTCTTGTACCATCTCACAATATTTTAAATAAATAAAGAAACCTGGACAGAAAAATAACCTAAAGTCAGTCATGATGACCGCACGTAAAGTATTCTTACTTGTAATTTCTAATTGACTGAACGTTTCGATTTGTATTGTGTATTGTATTGCAATTTTAAATTGAATGGTATAAAAGTACTGTCACTTAAGTGGTTAAAAATAATATTAATTTAATTGACTTTTGAGGATGATGCACGCACGTCCAATCCATTGTACTGCAATTCTGGCGCGAAAAAGTGCTGCATAGCGGATTAAAACGTTTCCTAAAGGCGACGCGTATCCGCCCTTGTTGGTACGAAGAGAGGTAAATGCTGTGACGGGGGCTACCGCCCATGACGTCAATCCTAAACAGAATAATTGTGGAATGGATAGAGTCAAATAGGCAAGTGGAATGTAAGAGGTTGAATTGTTTGATGTAATTGATGAAAGATGCTTGCTTTTACTACACTTTTACTGCTTTTACACTGTCAAGTACTACACCGATAGGAGGACGCCGGTATATGCGTGCTTTCTTGACTTATCGAAGGCATTTGATTTGGTTTCATATGATCTGCTGTGGAGAAAGTTAGGGAGCGCGAGTGTGCCGGCGGAATATACGTCGCTTCTGAAATACTGGTATTGTAACCATCGAAACCAAGTAAGATGGGTTGATGCTTTATCGGAGGAATACAGGTTGGAATGTGGTGTGAGACAGGGTGGATTAAGCTCACCTCTCCTGTTTAACCTGTATGTTAACCAACTGGTTGAATGGCTGGGCGGCACACATGTCGGCTGCCATATAGACGGCATTTGTTTCTACAATATAAGCTATTATATTATAATATATTATATATATATATATTTAGGGCACCGAAACAACAGCCGCGTTATGTGCCGCCCGTATGTCTTAATAATACACCTTTGAAGGTCGTGAAGAGATTTAAGTACTTAGACCACATCGTCACGAGCGACCTAAGAGATGACGAGGATATTGAGAGAGAACGTAGGGCGTTGGCGGTTAGGGGTAATATGCTTGCCCGCAGATTCGCAAGGTGCACTGTAGATGTAAAAGTCACTTTATTTAAAGCATACTGTCAGTCTTTCTATACCGGCGGTCTGTGGGTGTCATATACGCGCCGCGCATACGATGCCCTACGTGTTCAATATAACAATGCCTTTAGGATGCTGTTGGGGCTGCCGTGGCTCTGTAGCGCTTCTCAAATGTTTGCAGATGCACGCACGGACGACTTTTTCGCTTTGATGCGGTAAAAAGCTACATCTCTGCTACAGCGCCTACGTACCAGCGACAACAGTATCCTAGGGATGATTGCTGCCAGGCCCGACTGCTCTATACAGCATCACTGGATAGAGACCGCAGTAGGGTTAATTAAGTAGAGCATTTATTTAATATCAAATGTACACTAACAATACTAACATAGTCTATAAGGCAGTAATTGTTACTAACACATAACACAATAATTATTGATCTATGGTCTGAAATAAAATTATTATTATTTACTGTCCACAATGGAGACTAAGCGAAAAGGTAGTAATAATTTTGATTTCCTCAATGGCAGGTTGGCCCTGTCATTTGGTTTACCGCAAAACGATCAGACCAGCGCCGGAGTTGGTGTCATACTATCACCTCACTTAGACTCAGGCCTGAAAGATTGTGGTCTGCATGGCCAAAGACTGCTCTGTCAGGTATGTTCAGGACAAAGTTGAAGAAAATTTAAATAACAAGGACAATATATGATTTAAAATTAAGATTTAAGTTGGCTGGTTTGTTTTTTAAAATATGACTAATTGGTAAAACTAACCAAGTCAAAAAATTGTGTTTGATAAGCGTGTTTGTTTAAATTAAACTTTAGAATTTTAAACACAGAACTTTGCAACTAAATAGATCTGAAACCTTTTGTCGAGATAGTCAACATATCATATTTATGTTTTTAATAGGACTTATTATCATTAATTGATTTTTTTTAATTCGTGATTTTTTAAATTTTTTTTGCCTCTGATTGATATGTTAAAAGCCTTGTAGTAGTTGTTTTGATGTCTCTATTGCGTTTGAGGTTTCAATGTCAGCTATATCATCTTCGCACATTACTTTGACGGGGATATAATTAAAGCCCATCAAATACACAATAAACATTACTTAACGATTCTACATTAACATTGAACGTTAATTTAAATATATGTAAATGCATATAACTTTTAAATTAACAAGTCGACACAGCGAACTTCGTACCGCCTGATATTGACAGCTTATAACAGCTGGTATTGGAAAAATTAAAATGTTGCTCCTTCTATTTCTATTTTTCTAAACAAACTAAGAAATACCGCAATTGCTAAAGGAAAAATTTAAATATTTGTTAGTCTTTTGTTACTAGATATAACGTCATCACTATGACTAAGTGGTCGCAGGTGGTGAGGTATTGTCAAATGATGAAATTTACAGCAACATCTTAGCTGCACAAAGATACCAACAATATTGATACGGTCTGGAGATCAGAGTAGCCGCTAAGTCTTCGTAATAGGCTAAAAATCCTAGCCTCGAAATGGCATGACGTCTTAAATACTTTTGATGTGTATACATTTACCACCAGGAAATCGCTCTATTTGTTGGTTTTTCTGTCTTACTCAAAATATAATATTTTTACTCTGTAGTGATATAATCTTTTAACATTCGTCAATTCTTGTGAGATTAAATAATACACATTAAAAAAAACATTAACTATGATAGAGTTGCTCAAATGTGGTTTTGTTATTTAACATTTATTTTAAGATCCACACAGGGTTCAAAGAAACCGTTTGAACTGCAGCAAGCCACCGTATGACACTAAATTTCTAGATCAAACAAGAGCACTCCCACGTCTATACTCCATTTCAGTTCGTCAACCCTTTTTGTATTGATCTTTTTCTAATGAATAATCACAAACAGTGGCTGTAAATTATCCAATTAATTTAAACTAATGCTAGATCTTGTCAGCGGCTACTCACGCTAATAAAAACCATAAGGCTCTCATGTAGGAACCGGATTATAAGTCGGGATAAAAAGTAGCATGTGTCACTTTCCCGTACTTGTACTTCCACTTACCGATAAAAAAATACTTAATATAAACTTTGCGACATAAAAAAGTATAAGCAAACTTAGTATACAATAAATAAAATATTTCACATCTAAAAAGGCTTTATTGTTATGTTAGTTTCAATAATGTGTACTCAATTTCATTCAAATCTTCCCAACTACATCTCGTTTGCGGACCGCTAATATTGTTAGCGAAAATGTCTACGTTTCATACATTGTACAGTACCGATGTAAACTGCAAAACATTGGTTGTAAAATTAGTATAAAATACAGTACCTGCTCTCAAGATCAAGATCAGTCCTGACAATGCTGTAAAAGCGTAATTGATTGGCTAATTTTATTACTTTGTATATTAGAACTAAATATACAAAGTCGAACTAAGCTAGTGTATTTTTGTAGTCATAATTCTGTAAACTTATTTGGTTTTATCTCAAGTTTAATAATTATTGTAATCATAACACGAAAATTTATCAAATCTTTGAGGTGTCCAGTTTATTTTTATAACGATTTCTCTACGTGTTCCTGCGTGTCATCATAATATACCATACCAGCGGCCCGCCAAGCTTCGCACGGTTATGAAATATACATATAAACCTTCCTCTTCAATCACTTTATCTATTAAAATAACAGCATCAAAATCCGTTTCGTAGTTTAAAAGATTTAAGCATACAAATGGACATAGGGACAGAGGAAGCGACTAACTATGTATTGATTACGCGAATAATGCCACTCTGTTGCCAGTGGATGAATAGGGTTACTATTGAAGCTAGAGTTCATGTAAATTTTATATTTTATTAATATTTAGTTACAAACATTTACAACTATTCTAATAAAATATTTTATTTTTTATTACTAAAGTAGGTATTTGTAGATGTTATTGACATTCGTGCATATATATCTTCACGCCAAGACTCTTACGGGGAAGACAGAGGCAGTAGGACCTGGTTGGCTTCCTTTAGATTCTCTACACTTTTTATAAAAACACGCCAGTTTCGTAGACTCTTGACAACATCCTCGACTAAAACCCGAGCAATTTGTCAATCTTTCATCTGTCATTCTTAGATCGTGATCGAACCAACGAAGCATACCCTTTCTCTTTCTTTCAAACACGCTCTTTCTCGGATAATTAGTGTAGTTGTTACTCATTTTGATAGCTTATGTGATTTTGGTAATAACCTAGATTTTTAAAACACAGAACGATAAAAAAAGGAATATAGAGGAAAGCTCTGGGTTACTTAAAACAGTTTATGTGAAAGAACGTTCGCTATCTCACTCGTGTTACTAAAATGCATTGCGTCTACGAAATAATGTATCTGCAATTATACCAGGTCATATATTTCAAGGGTAAAGCACTAAATTCTTCAATTTACATAAATTACACTAATTAGAGTAAAAGGTAATAATGGAATATAAATGATATTGCATATTGTTATAATCGTGAAGAGGGTCGTGGTTTGTAAGCTTTATGGTTTTATCTGTCCATCATGTAAACTAGCACATATAAAGATGATCTCTTTGAGTTTCATATTACGTAAAATATTGGTCTGATTTTGAGTGTTTTTGATTTGGTAAGATAGCAAACAAGTAGGCGGTATTTTATCAGGAAATCATCATACTTGTTCCCATTAGGTAAGAGACAATCGGCACTTATAGACACCATTGGTTATCTTATAGTCAGAATCTTTAGAGTTTAGTCAAGACTATAGGCTACCCTGCTTTAATAAAAACTCACCAGTTATAGCCACTGATGCTATGGCAGTAAAAATAGGTAACGCTTTTAGGATTAGCTACTAAACAGCTTCACTACCTTATTCTTTTATTTAGTGGTGCTGTTGAATGATCCTTCCAACTTTTTTTATGATAATGGAAGGCAAACAAAGTGACTGATTTCCTGATGGTAAGAAATTCACGCCGCCTAGAAACACCAGAAGTGGTAATGGCGCGTTTCCAACCTGAGGCCGGGATGTTTTACCGGCTACCTTACCCTCCGAAACGTAACACGTCAACGGCAAGCGTTGAACGTGGGTTGACACTAATATTGGACAGAAACTGTACCTTAGAGCACCGTACTAAAATCAACATTAATAAAAACACCCTACCATACCCTTATTGGGCCAAGAGTAAATTCCTGTATTTACCACCTGCGGCAAAGAAATAAGTTGAAGTCTGCTGAATAAGTATTGCTCCCTCCATCTACGGAGTATTCCCATTTGAGCACCAATTTTTATGGCACCTATGCTTTGAGCACCTATGATATTCCCGTTTGAGCACCAATCCATATTTTAATGTGGTGCTCAAAAGGGAAAAATAGATTAAATTTCATTTCATTCCCGATTGGGCACCTACACTGCGATAGCTTCTAGTGATAGGTAGTATAATAAAAAATACAATTGACTGTTGTCATATTATTTAAGTACGAGTAAAAACAAGCGTAATTAACTTAAAAGCTTACTTTAATCAATTAATCTGAAACAATAAAACTTAACATGTATAATATACATAATGTAATTAGAAGAAATAATAGAATAAATAGAAAGAAGAATAGAAGTAGTAGTAAAAACAATAACTGCCTTATTAATAAACATGGTGTAATTTACACTAAAGTTCAACCTGGTATTATGGTCTTTGTCTCAATGTGGTACAGACTGTAATAGAATAGCTTGGTGCTCAATGGGAAACATTAAAAAATATATAACTTTATTCCCTTTTGAGCACCTACGGTGCAGTCGCTTCTAGTGATGGGGTGTAAAATAAAACATATTGAAAAAATGGCAGTACCTACTTATATTTTCATATTATTTTGAAGTTATTATAAGTAACATCACAATTAGCCTTAGGTAAATTAATTTCTAGGTTCTCCGCTTACTTAACGCAAATAATCACATTCATCGTAAAATCAAAATAGAGTCTTTATTTTAATTGTTTTTAATTCGATAAAACTTTCTAATAATAGGTACTTATAACTATAATATATTTAACTAGCTGTCCCGGCGAACTTCATTCCACCAGTTCAGTATGGGAAACCATCAAGTATAATTTTTCCCATTTTCCTTTCAACTCAACCGGTTTTCCTCTTCATAAGAACATTCTCCTGATAATACGAGTAAGTAACACAATAAAAGAAGAATTAGCCAAATCGGTCCAATCGTTCGAAAGTTATGCGCTTACCAACACATTTAGCGATTCATTTTTATATTATAGATATACTATATTATATCATACAAGCAAAGGTTTTAGTATTTTTAGAAAAAATATAAACTCTATATAATTATTACTAAGAAATCTGATTTCTCACAGCAACCGTTTTTACGCTCAAGTAGTCTTTATTATTTATTTATTTATTAATAAACACGGACTAACGTATGAGTAAAATTATGTTGATATTATAGTCTGTATCACATTGAGACGAAGATCATAATACCAGGTTGAATCTTAGAGTAATTTCCGCCATGTTTATTAATAAGGCGGTTACTGTTTTTTTAAATAATATTTCTTAATAACACTTACATTATGTATATTATACAAGTAAAGTTTTATTGTTTCAGATTAATTGATTAAAGTAAGCTTTTACGTCAATTACGGTTGTTTTTATTAAAATATGACAACAGTCAATTTTATTTTTTTAATATACTACCCATCACTAGAAGCTATCGCAGTGTAGGTGCTCAATCGGGAATGAAATGAAATTTAATCTATTGTTCCCTTTTGAGCACCACATTAAAATATTGAATGATGCTCAAACGGGAATATCATAGGTGCTCAAAGCATAGGTGCCCTAAAAATTGGTGCTCAAATGGGAATACTCCCATCTACATCTACTGTATTTTACGCGAACTATAGACTGTATCTGCCTTTTTAATTTAATTTT
>NJDD01001272.1:408857-426477 GCA_002245505.1 Calephelis nemesis | reverse complement strand
GGCAAGCGTTGAACGTGGGTTGACACTAATATTGGACAAAAAACTGTACCTTAGAGCACCGTACTAAAATCAACATTAATAAAAACACCCTACCATGCCCTTATTGGGCCAAGAGTAAATTCCTGTATTTATCACCTGCGGCAAAGAAATAAGTTGAAGTCTGCTGAAATGAAATTTAATCTATTGTTCCCTTTTGAGCACCACATTAAAATATTGAATGGTGCTCAAACGGGAATATCATAGGTGCTCAAAGCATAGGTGCCCTAAAAATTGGTGCTCAAATGGGAATACTCCCATCTACATCTACTGTATTTTACTCGAACTATAGACTGTATCTGCCTTTTTAATTTAATTTTCCAAGGTATCAAGAAAAGTACCCTATGTCATTTACTATGTACTAGACTATCTCCTTGAAATATCACTTCACGAAAATGTAAAATAATACAGTTACAGGTCTTTATTTACGATTTTATTATAATCAATTGAGAACGTTGCTCATTCCTGAAAGGTCAGAGAGGGAGCCGTGAGGTACAAGTACAACCCGTAATTGATGATGGAAATCTGAGATAAACCGTTAACTACACTAACCATAAACCGTCTTTTCAGGTATCTATCGCAATTATTTTTAACAAACTAGGTATCAAAAAATCTCACTTTTAGAGAAAATCTTTAAGAAAATTTGTTTTCATGTAATCCTCTTTTTACTTTCTCACGCTAAAGCAATTTACATAAAAGATTTACGACTTGACAAATAATCCATTTCATCTACTTTTTGTATGGCGGACTTAGGAGCTATTAACATTTTTGTCCTTGTTTTTGTTTTTCAGTTCATAAATTTTAAAATCTACCTTAATTTAGCAGTAATCTAATCTAACAGGTGCTGATTATATCTTGTTCGAGTACTAATAAGACAGTTAGTGTAAAAAAACGTGACGAGTAACATAAAATGATTCAGTGTGACTTTCACACGAATTTACTTTAGTACCGCGTTTGCGTTTGGACGATACAAATGTATTGAATAATTTAGTTATTTCGACTATTCGCTAGAGGCGCTGACAATAACTCCACACATTTAGACCAATAAACGTAAACGCACTAGAAAAGTAAATCATATCAAAACTCGCACTATGAACACAGATTCCATCTGGCAATTCCTAAACTAGTTATTCTTGAATCTCACAATTAATGTCATCAGCCAAATCGAAACCCATTGCTGAGAACTGCATCAAATAGGACCAGTAGTTTTGGAATAAATTGCACATTGGTTTGTACACAAAAACATCCTCACACCACCAAGGCACTGTCTTAATTATAGGTAATAATAGTAACAGTTTTTCATTTTATGGAAGAAGTAGCGAAAGAAGTACTGCAAAACATTTGAACATTCACAAAGAAACTAAAGTATTAACAAAGAATATATTTAACAAGCATCAATATCACGTTATGACCACTAGCGGTAGAGTGCTGTGCTGCAGGTTAGAGATCCACCGCCTTACCCATTCCTTCTGCCATAACTACAGTATCATGTGCCGGTCCGGAGGGTAGGGCAGCCGGTAAGCTTGCACAATAAATGGCCTTACCTACCTCGGCTAGCTAAAATACAACAACAAACCTGCATCATCTATGGTGTCTGTAGGCCACGTGTATCTTTTATCAACAGATCTCTGTGCTTGTTCGCTATCCCGACACATAAAATTAAAAAAAAATGACAAAGTGTATGGGATGTTACAATTTGATAAAGTCCCGTCGCAACTCAAGATTTGTAAAAAAATAGACATAACGAAATTCATGTCCACTGAGAAATGGAAAATAAAACATAAGATAGTTATGCAAACGAGAGGCACGTTTAAGAAATATAAATATAATAATAAAAAATGTTTTAAGTGGTTACTTAATTATTATTGTGTTTGTACGTTTAGAATTATGTTTCCATATCTGTTTGTTTTAAATTTATTGTATATTTATATAAAATTGTTACTACATCGCGAAATTTTTTAATTTGATTTAACCGAATAAAAAAATTAGAGATTACTCTGTGGAGTAGAAACAGATAGAAAGAAATGTTTAGAAATGTAATCACCCGCACTTATTACTGGGTAGGCGAACACAGGAATACACAGGTTAGTTTTATTTATATATGTATTATAATAATCTCTACATTACTTTTTACGAAAATTGCGCGCACGCAGGAGGCTCACTTATAGTTTACGTATAGGAAAAGTGCAGAACTCTAATATATTTCAATAATAAAGCTTGTAAAGTGCATTAAATCAATAAATAAAACATTACCCACATTACCATGCATTTGAGACACACAAACAAATAAATTGATGATAACGATAAAAGATCACAGATGGCGCACTAAAAAGTTTGGAAACAAAGTAATTGGTCGCGAAAAATGAAGATGGCGTTCTTATCAACAAGATATTAAAATAAAATTAGGTTTTTGCAATTTTCGAATAAAAAAATTGCTCGGGAAAGGATATGTGCCCGGTTGGCGATAGGCTTGCCAACTATCACATTGTGGGACTTAGTACCTTCGGCTAATCGTGGGTGCCCTGGTTGTGCCTCTGCCTACCGCTTCGGGGATATGGGCGTGAAGATACTTTTTTTGTATTGAATTTATTATTGTCAAATTTCGAACAACGGGTGACCACTGGTTAATATTAATGGAACTGAAAATAATGTCTTAAAGATTGCGGTTTTACTTAAAAAGATAAGAAATTGCACACTTTGAATTTGCATAACCAGTATGTAATTATTATATTCATACTATCTACTGCATTTCCTAAAATTTAAATTAATTTAATTTCCTTTCTATTTATTTGTTAATTGCACAAAAACGTTTTAAAATGTCATCATTACAAAAAATTTGGTATTTATCTGAGGAATATTTATTGCTACACTAAAAATATTTAGTGGTCGCAGTTCTGCAATGCCCTTTATAACTTATAAGTAATTGCTATCTACTTTCAACGAAAGTAATAGAAAGAGACAAAACACCTTTAATACTGTTAGATTTAATACTATTCCTCGGAAGACGTTGATTGCATCAAGCATCACAAATCAAAATGTCCGGACTTATGTATGTGTCTAATGTCATCTCTTTTGTTTTTCTTTCATTACTGAGATATAGTATACATCTAAAATAAGTTTAATTAGTACGCAGCAAAATCACCACCATCGTGTTAAAAAAAACAGAAATACATCTACAATAAATTATCGTATATTTTTATCACAAATAAAACCGTCAGAAGTGACACGTAAATGAAAATCACAGCGGTACGCAAATTAGAAATGACCAATAAAAGACAAAAATACCACTTTTGTATTTCAATAAATGTGAAATTTATAATGATTGAGATTTTGACGATATAATTTTGTAAGACTTTAGAGAAAAGTCTTACAAAGTTGGTGACGTCAAATATCCTCTGTTCGTCCTGGAGTTTTGTCCTATATTCCAAAAAAAAATATTAGTTGGTCCCACATTATTATTGAGGTTGTAGTTCATCCCAAAATGTAAGTTCTTTAAAATTACAGTCGGCAAAAATAAATCATAATCTGATTTTTTTGAAAAAATATTTAAAGTAGTAATAAAGAAACTCTCAAAATTTAGGTCCCCAATCACATTAAAAATATTCTTATCCAAATAGTTAAGGGTCAAAAAACGATACTCTTATCGTCATATCTGTTTGTCCGTCCGTGTGTCACAGCCACTTTTTTCGGAAACTACAAGAGCTGCGTTGGTGAATCTTGGCGAGTAGATGTATTCTGTGAACCGCATTAGGATTTTCATACAAAAATAGAAAAATAACGTTTTAATAATAACATTTTGGGGTTCTCCATACTTAGTCCCAAACCTTAAAAATGTTTATATCATCAAATCCGTATGTGTGGTAATTCTACATTTCCAGAGTGGTAAAATGTATACCTACTAAATTAAGAAAACGATAAAACTCATAAACGTAAACTTTCACCGAAAATTGGTGTGAACAAGATCTAGTAAGTAGTTTTTCTAATGGGTTCTGTAAATAAATAAATAATAAATATCCCTGGACAAGTGACGCAAATTGAATCTAACCCCAAAGTAAGCAAATTATATGCTTGTGTTATGGGTGTTAGTCAACGATACTAATATATAGAAATACTTAAATAGATACCAGAATAAATTTATTAAACACCCAGACCCGGAAATGCAGACATCTAAATGTTCATCACACAAATGCCTGCCTCCGTCGGGAATCGAACCCGAGCCTCGCGGTTGGTCGACGTAGTTAGGCGGGTACGCTAGCCACTCGACCAACGAGGCCAACGACACCAACGTTGTACTTTATTGTTAAGAAAGAACACTGTGCAGTTCAGAATCGCGCAATCGTTTAGGATAAGCATTTTAATATATTGTCTTGATAAAATCCTCGCAAATTGCAGAACCGACGCAAACTACAACCACTGGACATGTAATATACGAGTATTATGTGCAATTAATTAAAAGAAGTTTTATGTTATGATTGTAGCTACGAAACCCTTCATGGGCGAGTCCGACTAGCACTTGACCGGTTTTTTCGTTCATTAGTTTTTGTATGTACCTAGGTACATACAAAAACAATGACATAGCAAAATAGACTCTTCTTGAAGAATCTAGATAGTCACAAGAACTAAATTAACTTATTTCTTTAAATAACATCGTTTCTTGTCAGTTAGATAGTAAACAAGACCCTGATTCTATTACGAAACAGCTGAAATTAAAGCTGAAAATGTTCAATATTAGTTAAAATATAAGGCTAACGTAATCGATTCCTTGATAGTTACAATTTAAATACAAAGAAATATTTAGATGTTATCTTCTAAATTGTCAATAACTAGCTGCAACCCGTGACTTTGTGCCAACTTTCAACATTTTTTAAACAGTTCACACCTTTGATTTTTAAAAATTTCCAAACTTTACACTAATGGCAGAGTGCTTGCTGTACAGCAACTTATCCGGATAGGTTTCCACCGCTTTACCTGTACCTGCTACTATAATGATTGCCATATTTCGGCCCGAAGTGTAAGAAAGCCGATAAACTTGCACAACAGGCCAAACTTCTCGGCAACAAAATAGCGACGCACGTATAACATCTATGGTGCCTAATGTAATACCACGCTAAAAGTATAATATACTGTTTTTGGACAATAGTAATGTAAATTAAAAATATTAACTTACCTATGAAAAATCAATCAAGTCTAAATTTCACTTCATAAAACTATAACCAGGAGAGGGATGAGCATTAATTTGCATCACAGGTGATGGCGTGGTGCTTGTTTGCTGATAACAACAAGTAATAATTAATTTAAATACAAGACTCAATACAAGCAAATAAAAAAGGACGTAATACTCAAAAGTTCAGTAACATCAGCTGTAGTATGCACTACTGCCTACCTACCTATCTTCTTCTTAATATATATAAATCTCGTGTCACAATGTTTGTCCTCTTGTTTCGGAGACTCTTGACACCACCCTCGGATAATATCCGATTGATCTGATCGTGGAATGTCAGCCTTGGCCTCCCGGGTACCTTCATCCATCCACATTCGCATTGTATATCTGCTTTGGCAATCTTTCATCTGTCATTCTTTCCACATGACCGAACCAGTGGAGCATGCCCTTAATGCATGCGTATGTGGTAAAGTCTAATAAGTTGTCTCCCAGATTGGCACCACCGCATTTATTTTATCAGTATTAACTCAGTACTTGCTACTGTTGTGTTTAACTTTAATGGATAGAGTAGTAGTAGCAATCGTCTAACGTACACAACGGTGTGTTGCTAATTTGAGGATGTGGTGTTGGGTATAACTTCACGACCTCAAGTTAGCAGTGCACCATTCATATTCCTCTCATATCCAAAAAAATCGTTACATTTAAAAACAAATTGTCAAAAGTCAGCCATCGGAACTTTCAAGACTGAGATTATTTTTATACAATGTTGGTGATACGAATCCATAACTCCCTTACCAAAAATCAATGAAAAAAATTCAAGAAGTTCAAAAAAAATCGGGATAAAATCTGACATTACATTTAAATGAATATTAAAACTAAAACAAAGTTTTGTTAAACAAAACTGCATTAAGCAACGCAAAATTGTTTGTGCAACGCCATCACTGAAGCATGGACAATAAAAGGCGCGACGGGTTTATCACATCGCATTCTCCGGTACAATCGTTTAACCATCTCTAAATAATTGAATTAATTCATTATAAATACAAAAAATAACGTTAATCTACAAGGACATGGTAATTTTGTTTTGGATATAATGGCCGTATTGCGATATGCCTCAAAATTACATTCTTTTAATAATTACTCGGGTAATTCAATGACTGAATACTAGTCCAAGGGTAACTTAACAAAAAAATGTGAGAATATTTTTTACAATAATGATTAATTAACTACATATTAATGACTGTTTAATTACTTAGGTGTCATGTTGATTGACAGAGACGGAAATGACGCTTTTTTTATTTAAATGTCTTTTAAACGCTCTAATGCACATTCTAAGAAACCTTACTGACTTACAAGTAGCTTTCCGCGAATACAGTGTGACATTAACACAATGTTTTTGTACAGCTTAATGTTAGTTATGCTGTGCAAAACCCAACTGTAGGAAATTCACATAGAACATGACAAGCACAGACAATATAGAGACAGGCAAAAGTATAGTGGTCTAGTGGTCCGACGTCGGACTGGATTTCATGATTTCCCGTGTTAGAACCCCGGGCCGGGTAACAAAAAAATAGAAAATTTGAAATTTCAATTTTCTAATAAAAATAAAGTTGCCCGGGTTGGATAGGCTTGCCACCTATCACATTATAGGACTTAGTGTTTTCGGTTTATCGTGGGTGCCCTAGTTGTGTCTCTGTCTACCTCTTCGGTGATATGGGCAAAAAATACTTCATAACTTTCGTCCAGATCATGGTGTTGACGAGACCAGTGCTCGCCTCGTACAAAGCGCTTGCATAAATTTTAAAGTAGACTAGGTATATCGTGATAACATAGATAGATATAACATTATAATAAAAGATGTTATCTTTTTACTAGGTTGCAAGCATGTGCTCGAAAGTATGTATGTGTGTATGCATGCAAGATATTACATTTGTCAACTATTACAGTAGAAACCACATTTTTTTGTAAGCAAACATAAAAATGAATACAGGATACCAATTAGAAAATGGCATAATATACCCAAATCGAAATAAAAATACGTGTTCGAAAAAAAATGTCCCCTGTTTTATTACGTATAAATATAGGTCACATGTCCATTGTTTATGAATATTTATTTTTAAACTGAAACATATTTCTAAGATTATGTTATGCGTAATACTATTGTTACATTTTTCAGATTTAGTTTTTTTTTAAAGGAACGTTAATCTCTACAAGTACCATATCAGCAAGGTGCGAGTTGCGACGGCGCAATTAAATTTTCAGAATAATGTTTGATTTAAAATTTCCGTTTTATACTCGTACTTAGTTACATGGCTTAGTATCGACAAAACACAATATATTTTTAGATTTTAGGCGAGCAGAGGTTAAATATCTTATAACCAGTTTTGGTAGAGTGCAGTTCAACAACTTGCGCGTGTCGGGTTTCACCGCCGCTATAATGGTTAGTCTTGTTCTTGTTCAGATGGTATAGTAGCCGGTAGACTTGCAGCGGGCCTAACAATCTGGCCACAGAACAGCGACGCACCTATAACTTCCATTGTGTACATAGGTTACGGATGCTTCTTGTCATCAGTAAAGCTGTGTGATTGTTTGCTGTCTAGCACCATAAAAATCCATATCTCATATGGTTTATGGCATAAGGACGTGTCATCTTCTATCCCGTCTCTGCTACAATATTGAGATTGATGATCCCAACCTCAAGTTGACGTTGCCGTCGACATTTTTAATGTCTATAGGTGACGTGTGCGTATTTCTTATAAATAGGCAATCCATCTACTAATTGTTCTCTTTCTTAAACTATAAAAAATTGCGACTTGCAACTTTGTTTCTACAAAATTTCACATATAATTTCACTTACATTGCACTTGTCTCGTTTAACTAATCGACGAAGTAATAAAGAGCGTTTCGAAATAAACCATTTCTCGGTGGTTGCACACATGAGGCCTTTAACCAGGGTTTAATAGTTAATTTAACCAAATCATAGAGCAGTGTCACGTACGCGAGTGGAGTCGGGCCGCGGTGAAGGTCGACTTGTGAAATTCACATATGAAATACCTATGTAGAGTAAAGAGCCGTAAAGCTATTTGCATAATTTTACCGAGCTTAGGAAACCTTTACTACCGTTCTCCATCACGATTCCGCTATCAATACAATTTTCGATTTGCTACGATCAAGGTACCTATTTAAGGTCTATTAATTTTCAGCCCATTGTAACTTCTATTGGCAAAGAGAAAAAGTTTTTTTGATTACATTTTTATAGGATAAGAGCGCTTCGGAAAATTTGTGATGTTTCGCACGTTGACTGCATTCCTGACAGTGAGATCCGAGACAGAGTGGGATTGAAAGAAAGTGTTAGTGTAACAAGAGAAAGGGTATGCTTTGTTGGATCGGTCATTTGCAATAAAAGAAAGATGAAAGATTGACAAAAAATATATACAAGGCGAATCTGCATGGATAGACCTAGGAATACACTAAACAAATTGATCGGGTTTTATAAGAAGTTATCGCCTCTGTGGTCTAGCGGTTCAGTTGTTGGACTTGACTGCCTGAGGTCCTGGGTTCGAATCCCGGGTCGGGCAACAAAAGAAAATTGAGTTTTTCCAATTTTCTAATAAAAAAAATGTTGCTCGGGATAGGATATGTGCCCGGTTGGCGATAGGCTTGCCACCTATTACATTGTGGGACTTAGTATCTTCGGCTAGCCGTGGGTACCCTGGTTGTGCCTCTGCCTACCTCTTCGGGGATATGGGCGTGAAGATACTTTTTTTTATAAGAAGTTGATACCTTTTTATATAATATTGGAACGCAAACAAGCAGACGAGTTTCCTGATGCTAAGAAATTCACGCTGCCTAGAGACATCAAAAGTGGTAATGGTGCGCTACTAACCTGAGACCGGGATGTTAGACCTCGAGCAAAAGTAAGTTTACTGGCTACCTTACCCTCCGGACCGGAACATGTCAACGTCTTGCTGCCATAACGTCAGTGCTTGCCGTTGACTTGCTCTGTTTCGGAGGTTAAGATAGCTAGTAAGCTTACTTGAGGCCTAATACCCCACCCCCAGGATACGTCTGCTTATATGCCTTCCAATATCATGAAAATAAAAATACATAAATAAAATAACCAGCGTGTTTGTATGAAAAGAGTAATGAATATGAAGAGAACTACACAGGTAAAGAGGAGATCTTATAAAACACTGTCATTGTAACTATGGTCACGGTAATTGTGATAAAAACCGACGATCGCCAACCACGTTCTTTTACTATCATATAACTAAGGAAACTAGGGCATTCCCAGAAATATACTTAAATTCTAGTTGGACTTATCTGTTACAATTATGATAATAGTAAAAAACATGTTTCTAGAAATAATTGTGAAATGCGTTTGTTATTTCTTATTTTGATATAATTTCGTCCATTACAGCTTAGAAACTCCGTTTTTCGCAAAAAAATGCTTTCTCGTGCATGAGCTTTTATAAAACGTTTCTATTAACATCATAAAATACTATAAGAGTTTTTCTTATTTTTTTTCATATATAAGAATTTTTATCCTTGTATTCAGGCATTTTTTCCAATAGCATTAGCAACTAGTAGTCTATCAAAGGTTTTTTGAATAACTTTTTGTTCTTGATATTTGATTTGTTCTATTTATAGTCTTACCGAAATCAAAACGATGTATGTATGTATGTATATTAACAGATGTAATATCGGAAACAACTCTGTTGATTTTGTAGTTATAAGTAACAAAAAAAACTAATTAAAAAAAATTATGTAAAATGTTGCCAAGACGAATCAATATGGTTCGCACTATCAGACAGCTATAAGATGTCATGTAGAGCCTTCTTCTGACTTTAAGCGCTCTAGATCTACAAACCTTAACCTCATGAACAATACCATTAGTGAAAAATTGGGTGGGTTTTGCTACTTTGCTACTGTCATGTAAGTATAAAGTTAAAAATACATTGTTCTTTACTTTTCTGCTACTCTCTTTGTTGTTGTAACGAAACGTATAAGCCATCTTATAATACTAACAGCTAAGGTCCAAAGTTTATAACGCTAAGGTTTGTAAAGTTAGAGCGTTTAGAGTTAGAAGCCTAAATCTACATGACATCCAATAATTTTCTAATGTATTTATGTTAGTAGCTGGATTTTATATTTTTTGGTAAGTTCTAAGTTGTTTGTATGACAAATCAATATCTAAAAGAATAGATTTATTTAGGTGGAAAATCGGTAACTAAAAATACACATTTATATAATAAATCACTTTCACTATTCGATAGTACTTTTAAACAAAGCACCATCTATTTTTGGCATTAAATAATAAATAAATAAATAGAAATAAATAAGTATCCCTGGACAAGTTACACAAATTGAAACTAACCCCAAAGTAAGCAAATTATATGCTTGTGTCATGGTGTTAGCCAACGATACTAATACATAGAAATACTTAAATAGATGCCAGAATAAATTTAATAAACACCCAGACCCGAAAATGCAGACATCTAAAAGTTCATCACACAAAAGCCTGCCCCCATTGGCAATCGGACCCTAGCCTCACGGTTGATCGGTGTAGTTAGGCGTGTACGCTAGCCACTTGACTAACGAGGCGATATCCTCAAAAGATCGTGTAATCTTGTTTATTACATTAAGGGTCCCTTTGAACGTTCTTGGTTTAAATTTAAGAATAAGTTAAACTGTCAAATAAAAAGTGATTTAACCCTAGTTAGAAGCAAATTCAAATTTAAATATTTAATCCAGGAACGCGCAAGTGGCCTTAACGGGTTAAAGTTACAAGTTTTTTTATTGCTGGTATACTAATACTAATTTACATACCAAATTTCAGCATTATAGGACTTAAATAAGTACCCTTATATTTTACAAATTCGTAAAAGAAATCACTTCAAAATTATATACTTAGGGGATAAAAGTTCTAAGGGAAATACCAAAAATGTATCGCTTTTTTGTATGGAAATCTTTGTGACACGAATGGACAGACAGACAGATATAATGAATCCATAGTGGTTACGTTTTTTGGCCCCAACAAAAACGACATCTAAACAAATCTATTTTCGCAATTGTAATATTATGTCATTGAAATTGATAACCACTAAATATATGATGATGTCTACCCTTAACTATATTTTCGAAAATAAGCGAAAGATAACTTTGAAACGCAGACGTAACCGCGACCGATGTCACTATAACTTTATAAATAATGTAGCCAAAAAAAAGTATTAAACATGAATTAAAAATGTATGTAGTAAGTAACATAGAGATCTTTACTAAGGACTTTACTAGCACGCACTATTATTTTATCTATATTACTATTGTAGTATGAAGCTTTATTGAATATATAGGAAAATAATGTGCCTACGTGCACGGGGAAGAAAGCGGCATTCAATAGTAAACTCTAGTGGTTTTAAGCAATGCCTTAGATCTATACGTATATTATTAATAAATGTAAATATTTGGTAATAAATAAAAAAATATTACTAAATTTGTACCGTGTTTTACGAGAAGTAGTGTGTTTTAATTAAATTATACTTAGAAACCTTTTAGTAACGATTACTGTCAGACGTATTTTTGTGAACAGAAATACGTCTGTCTGTTTCAATAAATCTATCTCATAGCAGAACACTAAAAGGCTCTATTTCTGGAAGGCAGATGCATTGTTCAATTAAAGTATAAATGGCTAGCTTTTACTAAAAATAAATTTGTATCGTTTGATGTCAATTAAAACTTAACTTACATTCAAAAGGCTTTTATTGCGAATAGTATAGCAAATCTTTTAGATTTTCTTGCTGACAAGCATAAATAAATAACATATTTTTGAAGTTTAGAAAACTTAATTTAAGTAAAAGGATCATGGTTACCGAGGAGTTTGTTTCGCCCTTTCTTCTCCTGACTGCCTAGGTTCGGAAACGGTGGTTTACTACCACCGTTAAGATTATTATTATTAACCAGTCAAAAAGATTATAGGCCTGGTTGCCGAAGAGTTTGTTTTGCCGTTTCTTCTCCTGACTGGGTAGAGTTGGAAACGGTGGTAGTGTACACTAGATAGGACTAAAATTAATCTACATTTAAAATTACTTGTAACTAATTATAAAGCTCAATTATTTAATATACATTTATTATAAAACTAATTACAAAGATTTCAATTTTAAAACGTATACAAATATATATTTTACTAATTTAATGAAATATTTGCACACTACAATGTGATAGAATATGTTGACCTGCTTAAATATCTATAAAATGTCTTTGTAACAACTTTTTAACAAACATATTCCGTAAATAAATAATTTTCATTTCCATAGCATAAAAAGGAAAACAAGCAGACGGGTTCCCAGCCACCTACAATTTGATAGGTACCAACATAGTAATAACACCAACAACGTTAACCTGGGATGTCGAGTCTTAGTCTGACTACTTTATTTTCTTTCTACGCCTTTACATTTCGTTGCCCTTGACACGATACAAAAAAGAAACAATATGGAAACATGACCTAATTGTTGAAATACTCCATTGAAGGTATAGGATTATTAAGCTATTATAATATTTCAGTCGAACTGCAATAACTTGTGTAAGTAGTTAAAAAGTTAGTGTAGTTTAAAAATAATATACCTAAGTAATATCATGGCTCCGTTTAATCCCATCAAAAGACGAATAATAATACGCTTGTAGCTGTTTAAAAAGATCGCAGGAACAAGAAGAAACGTGACCACAAGTCTTCCACACGTAGACCATACGACACTCGCTACTGCACCGCTCAAAAAACCTTGAAAACAGTAAGAAAAACTGCAGTAATGTTGCATGCAATTACACTGATCACAATGCTAGTGATAGATCTACTTTTGCTTACCCGTTACGATCTGCCTAGTAAGTAGTAGTCCAGTATTCTTCAGAAAGCACTGAACTATCACAGGAAGAACAGTGTGTTCACAAGAAACTATAAATTAGATAGTTTATAGACTCTTATTGTTATAGGTATTGTAATAATTATAAGGGTATTCTGTCATATAAACGTTTAAAGAAGCTATTCAACGAAAAAGAAATTTATTCAAACCCAAAATTTGGCAGACGGTTTGTGACTTCGGTAATAATAGGGTCACTGAGAATTTTGAGTGCGAAACCATTTTAAAATTCTTCCTGTTTGTCATCACGGAAAAAAAGGAAACAATTTTAATTTAATTTTTACTAAATTTAAGATAGAGGCCAACTTATTATGTAATTCTCATGTTGATCAGTCAGTTAGTCTCCTGTGTGCAATATACCACCTTCCTTTCTGCCAGGCAGCTAGTGAGAAGCGACCGTTGGTAAAATGGGTCATTACCAACAATACCCCTAGTGATGTGATGCAACTAGTCCGAGTTGTGATCCATGCCTTACCTATTCGTGCCGCCATAATGACACTGTCATGCTTCAGCGTTAAGGGTAGGGTAGAGTTGCACAATTAGCTCATAATATGGTACCTTTAGGTTGCGGTTATTTCTTATCATCAAGAGAACTATCGTTGTTCGCTATCTTATCACATAAATATAATCTGTATTTCATCAAAATCGCTAAAAAGGGTGGAGATATATAAAATAGTTTGATAATGGGAGATACTCAATCACTTTTTTTTAATGTCTTGGTTATAGTGGTTTCAATGTGCCTTTTGGCAAAGGCCTCCTTTCACATAACACATATCTTCCACAATTGATTGATTGATATTGTTGTTTAATCCGAACCTAGGACGATCTTCAACGAACTGATAATAGAATTAGACATATTTCAAGTGTGCAGTTAAGACTGATTCTGATTCTGATATTTTAAAGTATCTTCACGGCTAAATCCCCGATTTTATAGGCAAAGGCAAGGCAAGCCAAATATACTAGTCCCTCATTGTGATAGGTGGCAAGCCTATCGCCAAACCGGGCACACATCCAATACCGAGCAACATTATTTTTATTAGAAAATAGAAAAACTCTATTTTTTTGTTGCCCGACCCGGGAATCGAACCCAGGCCTCATGAAGTCAAGTCCAACACCTGGATCGTGAGACCACAGAGGCGAGATCTGATATATTATTATTATAATTTGAGACTATTATCATATGTTAAAATGGATTGCCTAAAACAATCCAGGACATTTTTTTGGTTTTTAAAAAAACGCTTTCTCATTAAATTTTAGACAAGATGAGAGAAGAAAATTTTATCCTGACTAAGTACTCGCATAAGACGTATAAAATAAGCAGAAATTGGGTTGCCTGTTATTTACCTGGGCTGCCAGGCGTAAAGAAGTATGTCAGTTTATTTGCAGAATTCGATAATAAATAAAAATAACTACGTTTAACGAAACTAACCAATTATTTATCACATGATGGCACATCCATTTACCAATAGGTTTAAAGTCGGTGCCAAGCCATAAACTAATAATTATATTATAAGTATGTGTAAAATTGGATTGGCACCGACTTCAAGCCAATAGATAAATAGCAAATATAAGTAATAGGTAGTATATAATTAATATCATTTTTTTATTAGCTTTCAAGTCGGTTTTAATTAACGTAATTATTTTTATTTAATACTCTTTAGTTTATTGCTGATATGATAAAAATAATGAAAATGAACTAGAATCAAATTTTCATGGGCCCAATTCGAAACTGTTCCACATCAAACAAAAAAGAATTACGTAAATCGATTCAGACACCACGAAGAAATCGGTGTACATACATAAAAAAACAACATACCGTCCGAATTGAGAACCTTCTCGATTTTTGAACTCGGTTAAAAAACTACATACCTAGTATGATTTTCTTTGCGATTTCGTTAAAATCAGAATCAGAAAAATCTTTATTCACTTGAACCATACATGTGGTATTTGTGCGCGTCGACATTTTTTTTAAACTACCACCGGATCGGAACGCGCGAAGATAGGAGACGTAACCTTGGATTCAGTAATGATTAACCCCTTGAGTTTGAACCAGGACTTTATGAAAAACTGTGAAGTGGCTGAATGATCATAGTTTAAACGTTACGGTGCTATTTTTCATAGTCTTTGCAGTTTATCTAAAGCACATCTAAAAAGAAATGTAATACGCTGGATGTGTGTGTCTGTCTGTCTCATAATAACTTTTGAAGGGAATCACACAAACATGCGCATCGAAGAGGCCCGAAAGTGGTTTGCAGCACCGCAAAAACCGCTTAGCTGACTCGTCGATACGCATGTGTATGTGAGTATGCCGTTTCAAACGTTTGTAGGTGTAACCATACTGTTCATATTTGTACTTTTCGTTCGAGTAGCGGTTATGGTTCAACAATTTCAAATATACCCTCTGTACTTAAATTTCCAATATGAGTTATGTGTATTTTTTATTCATTATATTATCGTATCATCATCATCACATCATCAGCCGGAAGATGTCCACTGCTGGACATAGGCCTCCCCCAAAGAGCGCCACAAGTCATGATCACCAGCCGCTTGTAACCAGTGACTCCCCGCGACTTTGACCAGATCATCAGTCCAGCAGGTGGGAGGTCGTCCAACGTTACGTCCTTCGGTGCGGGGCCACCACTCGAGAACCTTTCTTTACAAGCGGTTATCGATTCTGCTAGCAATGTGGCCTGCCCATTGCCATTGCTGACTCTCTGAACTATGTCGGTTACTCTCGTTCTCTCATATATATAAATTCGAAATGAAAACTAATACATAATAAAAACAAAAGAAGTTTTTGACTAATTATAAAAGTTGACATCGAAAAATAATGGAAATATTAATAGTAATTTATGTTCAATATATTTTTTTGTGTACGCCTGATATAATATTCCCTTGTAGTTCATAAACTTTTAAAAGATATAAAATCGTAAAATTCAATATGTTTATGTTTAACGTTATCATATTACCATATCCTTAAAGTAATGGCCAATTCGACTATCAAAATGTCAAAACTAATAATAAAGATATTTTTTAAGTAAGCTGTAATTACTAAGAGAAATATTTACAACGTTTTTCTACAAATGGACGAATTTTCCAGTACTAAGAAGTTTTCCCTATGTTGTTCCGGGTCCTTTGCGTAAAACAGACCATCTGCCTCCGTACCTGGTAGCTCGTGAGAGACAAGCATTACATGGGTCATTACCTACGAGATTACTGACAGTAGAGTGGTGTGAGGCAACTTGTCCAGTTAGGGATCCAGAGCCCTTCCTGCTCCTGCCACCTTATAATTTTTCAATTTCTGGTCCAAGGTAGGGTAGCTAGTATCCACGATATCTATATAAAATGGTTCTCTTACTACAAGGTGAGTTTGCTGTATTATGCTGTAGATGAAATAATATAAATTAATTTGTTATTTAATTTGTTATTATAAATAAAAATTTTGTACGACCGTCATATCGGTTTCTGCCACCGTGAGATCAGTGTTCATCACTATCTTATTAGGTTTGTAGGGCTAGCTGGTAAGCTTACGCAAGAAGTTTGAAGTTCTAGGTTTAGGTTGGTAAAGCATCACTTTTTCTGTCTGATAACGATATGTACTTTAACGACAGGAAATGTCATACCTTCTTTGAATCCTTTAAAAAAATTGTAGTATAATTTACAAAGGTTGGCTACAAGAAAATAATGCAGCTGAAATATATTGCACTCTTGAAAAGTAATATACGGAGCTACTTGGATTTATGTTCGTCATAAGTTTGACGAAACAAGTCTGGCACACGATTTAAGATTGGTCAGTATTTCCTCAGCCGGGGGCTCACATTATATACAGCCTGTGCCACTTCCGGGTAATAAGATTTGCTTGTTCATACGAGATAAGGAAGAGTTATTCGAGTTATTGTAAGATTTATTTTTGACTGTCATTGTTTGCATTAATAAAAGAAAACTATCAAATATTTCAAACTGAAAAACCTAAAATTTTTAAGCGAATTGTCACTTCGTCTATAGATACTAAAGTTGGTAATGGGGCATTGCCAACCTAACGCTTGCCGAAGCTTCTTCTGTAATCTATTGGGCCAGTAATCCTACTCTCCAGACCGACACACGCTATTATTTTATTTTTTTTATGTTATAGGAAGGCAAACAAGCAGACGGATTTCCTGATGGTAAGAAATTCACGCCGCCTAGAGACACCAAAGATGGTAATGGTGCGTTGCCAACCTCAGGTCAGGATGTTAGACCTCGAGCAAAAGTAAGTTTACCGGTTACCTTACCCCCCGGACCGGAACACGTCATGACGTTATGGCGGCAGGAATAGGTAAGGCGGTGGTACCAAACCGGGCGAGTCGCTGCGAAACTCTACCACCTAGTCAGATGTCACGGTGTTAATGATGATAAGCCTATGCTCGCCTTTTACGAGCTGCCTGGCCAGAAAGGCAGATGGTCTATTCTGCAAAGAAGCCCGGACCAACACGGGGATTACGCTAGATGCAAGTACTGACTTCAGTCGTCAGGA
>NJDD01001272.1:384810-408497 GCA_002245505.1 Calephelis nemesis | reverse complement strand
GGTTGTTTAGCTTCTGTAGTAGCAAGATACACATAGAAGATAATGTATTACTTTGAGAGTAGCAACTACTGGATGACCCAAAATGCCACTATAACTTTTACTAACAACATACAAGTTTGTTTTTAATAAAAATGTATGTTCAATGTAAATGTATTTTTTTTTTCATTTTATAATTAATTCTATGTTAGTTTAATTTTCATGAAATTTTGCTGTGAATCTAAGACATCGGAGTTCTTATAAAGAAATAGTTCCACAATTTAAAGCATAATTTAGGAAAACAGGAAAAAGAACATAACTAATTCACTAACGTATCAAAGTTAATATAATTACTTCATTCAAGAGATACAAATAATTTATTTATACGCTAAATATTAGAAGAGCTTCATCCAAAGTTCACTGCAAAAGCTATTAAGGAATTGTTTCGCAGGGATTATTTCACTTAAACTTAATTGTTTGCGCGATGAAAATGTTGACGTTTTCTGAACCTCCCAATGAAGCTTGTCTATTGTAGCAGACAAAGGACAAGCAGCCCTATTGTCGAAACTTTTGTCATTTAAAATTCTGTCAACACCAGATACTGTCGACGGTTCCGAATCTTACAAATTGTCGCGACAAAATATTTTGCCATCTTAATAATTCAAGTGTCAACTCTGTGAATATTCAGGTCTAAATTAACAATGTCAAAAATGTAGGTGAGGTTCAAGAAATGGAAAAAATAACAAATGAATTGTATTCACACATTTTTATAAATCATATTGTGTGAGACTTTCCTTACCGTAACCATAAAAGTCAGTTGAGGAAGATCTGGCAATAAATAACAAATATAACTTAAAGATAAAGAGAACCTTGTTTATTTATCACGTGAGTCAGAGACCACCATCAACTTTAGTCAGGATGTTAGTTACACGTTGTTAAAATACCGACTTCAAGTAACAAAATTCCAACAGACTCAGTGATTTAAACGCTAAAATTGGTTTCCGCATCCACATAAGGTGCGTTTAAGGCGTATAACTATAAAGTATTATAACACACAAAGCGCTGAATCAATCTTGTGGAAATGTATATGCTACCACATTCGAGGCTATTATGTATAAGATAAATTTGTATTTTAAATCTCACTACCCTATAAGAATGTTGTGATTAATACAGTTAAAAAATAAATACGTTGAAATTCCTGCTTTTTCGTCGGTTGAAAAAGATCTAAATCGATTAAAATGCTCACAGAAATCTACAACTATATTGTGATTTTATGGTATAGCACCACATATAATTAAAACACAATAAAAATAGATTGTAATATCACTACATACTCTAAAAGACACTTAGAATTTTTTGCTTTTTTCGTCTGTTCAGAAGGATCTAGATCAATTAAAGAGCCAATAGAAATCTACAACTACATTGTGATTTTTGTCTGTGAGTTAACTTTTAAAAACGAAACACATAATTTAAATATATATTTGTGTAATTTTAATGAGTAATAAATACATCTTAACAAATGTAGCAAAAATTATGCAAGTACATTGCAGCAAGTGCAAAATCTTGAAAGAACATTTTACACAAATGTTAATGTTTTCTTATATTATGTTTTTCCCCAAGGTATTACAATAAACTGCCTTCAAAGTAATTAGAATTTTATCTTTGAGTACTTTTATCAGTAGGTAACCATCGAGGCAAGCAAGCATTCTCGTAATGAAGCTACAATAAGCATTACGCGTTTCTGAGAACAATACAGTTTGAGTTCCAGTAATTTATTTTACATCTCTACTCATCATAAATTATCAGAAAAGGTTTGGTAAATAAAAGAAGTAGATATGTAAGAGTAATAAAACATTTATAAGGTAAAGCAAACTAAAACGTGTCTATACTTGACAATTAATACCTAATCTAAAAATTATTATTTAGTTTAACCCGATTATGAATTATCGGCATAAAAAGAATTTAGTTTAAGAATTTAAATCTTATATAATTTAAGTCAAGTAAATATGGTAGAGGCCTTTTTTTTAAACACTTTTTTTTGTATTTCTTTTTATTACAAGGCAAACCACCACAAACAAGTAGGTCGATTGTATACTGATGGTAAGAAATTCACGTAACCTAAAGACAAATATAAAGGTGATTGAGTGCTGCCAACCTGAGGCTAATGATAAGCTTCTTGTTCCAAATTACCGGTTTTTCTTCTGTCCAGACCGGAACACGACAGAAACAAGTATTGATGTCAAACGAAATAGGTAATTAATCTGTGGTACCTGTGGTATCTGCAGGTTAGTTGTCAGTCAACTAGCAATTGTGCGGTAATAGATTAAAAATTTAATAAAATAGCACACAAGATGGCTATGGTGATAAATAATTTACTTTGCGCAATGACCATTTCTTTCCAAGCTAGTCAGATCCATACCAAAACAATAGTTGACTCTATGAGATGAAGTCTCACGCTCCCATTCTGTCTTTCAACATAATTAGCATTTTACCTAGCACGCAACTTACGCTTTATATCGCAAATCGATTAACAAGAAAATTTCGCCTATTGCTACCTATTTTATCCTTAACCTTAATAAGCTCGTGCGTATTGTGTTAGATCGACAATATCTTTTCCTTTTCGAGGCAGTGAACGATTGCTATTTCGGTTTTTACTTTAAGTAAGCGCGCGCGCAGGCACGCACTACTCTTCCGTCGAGTTCAGTGCGACTACGACACTTGCTGAGAATATACTTAGACCCTCGAATGCTTAGTCAAACGAACTTGTGAACTGTGACTGTTGAACTTTGCTGTGCTTTTATATTGTTGTACTGTGCTTTAGAGTTTTGCGGTAAGTTAGTTATTGTTATATAAAATGTTATTTATTATTGAGGTATATTTTAATTTGTTAAATAAATTTAGAATGGTAAAATAAATAATAATAATTAATCAAAATGGCGCAGCACAATTTCCAATTTGATGATTAAATAACTCAGTTAATTAAATTAATTACGTGTGAAACTTACGAAATACTTTCATTTGATTGCAATTTATTAGTTATGTAAAATGAATATTGATTTTCCATTAATTATTAAGTATAAATAAAAAAGTGTTAGTTATCCATGTTACCGGTTTTGTGGGGACAAACTTAAAAAGTTTAAAAATATTTTTATTTTTTTTAGGAATATTTATGGTAGTGTTGATGTAACATAAACATTATAATAATAAAAATAAGTAAATAAATTTTTTTTCAAATGTTTTGTGTAATAAATAATTTTTTTTTACACTTAAACATTTATGTTTATATTTCTTATTTGTTTTTGTAGTATAATATTTGCTGTTCTTTTCTATAATTCTTTATTAATGTTTACCTTCGTATGTGACAATATTACCAATGACGAATTAACAATTGATAAATAATATTGCAAACTATCACAAAATCATTAAAAAGCTTTATCCATAATTTGAAAATTATAGATACCTCTTTTTAATTGAAATTTATGGTAGATTCGTATTTTATTACATAATTTAAAATTTCAAAATTCAAACTACTATTTAAAATCGATAGAAAAAACAAGTTGTAAGTCTATCAATTACACTTAGGAAATTTATATTTTTATAGAATCTTGATATATGTTGAGATAATTTTAGTTACTTAGCTCGTGAAACATAATTTTTCTCTAATTTTCGTTAAAGATATGAAAAGAAAATACCTCAATTTTTTGAAATAACATGTATTTAGAATTTTTAATATTTTTCTAAAATTGAGAAAATTATTTACTTGTTTAAATAAAATGTACATATTACCATGGAATCACGTAATATTATATTTATACACTATAATATTACTAACAATAGTTAAACCAAATTAAATTTATAACTTCATTACCAAGATATGTTTTATTGCCCCACATTTCCTATCGTACAGGTATAGGAGGTGCTACGTCATGACGTTCTTATGGTAACTTTTTCTATGCCTTAGCTCTCCTGATGTTAATACCATAAATATCATAGATTTGTCGCTGTCCTGTAGCCGGGGTATTATTTCGAACAAATTACTAAAATCCATGAATTGTTTTTCTATTACTAATAGCTTCCAATGTGATGTAACTTTATTTGTGTAGAAACAGGTTGCGTTCAAATTAGCATGTGCCAGTAACAATTGGTGGTCGATGAATTTTTTGCTTTCATTTCGTAACACACCGATACGGTTCGCACGAAATATGTAACATCGTTGAGCCATTGCGACCGAAAACCTATTAGCTCTTTTTAGCATTACCTGCAGTTGTGTCAGTACTATTTCTAAATCTTTGTTCGATTCGAATTCGAAATTGACTAAAATCAATAACGTTGTTTGAATGAGTCAAATAAACTAGCATTAAAAGAAACACATTTAAAAAGTACTACAGTGTTTCTAAAACAAAAACAATAAAGATTTCTAGCTTTTAATGGCCACATAAATAATTTTATAGAAAGCTAAGAAAACGAAAATAAATACGTTTTTATTTATGTAATACTTTGTCTTATTATAGTTAATCTGAAACAACGAAGCAATCTATGACTAATTTTGTAAACCAATTATACCCCAATCAATCTTTGGAACGATTTAGACAATTAAAATAATTATGTTAGACTATACTAGGATGCTTATTACAACAACTGAAATCGAATCGATTAAAATAATTTGATCTAGAAAATTTGAAAACAATTATTGTTATTATTTTACCATTCATCTCAGTTTACTTCATATAGTTGATTAAACCTATTAAAAACATCTTATTTATTTCGATAAATACGCTGTTAATATTTCCATAAATGTTATTAGTGTTACTTAATATACTCAACCCACGTTGGTGAAATACAACCTTTTTTTTTCAATTTTGAAGCTCTTATTCTAGCTCTCTTCCCAATATGAAGATCAATCAAATTGGTAAAGTATTACAATTAAACAATCAAGAAGATTCGTAAAGTTTGTACAGTTGATACAGTACAGTTTTGAAAATCTACGAATATTGTACCAGAGTAAAACAGCTGTATACATTGAAAATTTTCCGATATAAAATATGTTAATTATTCCTCGGTGACACAAAAAAAATTTCTGAGAATTTCTTTAATTAATTAACGTGTAATTTTATGTCACTTATCTTAAACCACTTAGGTCAAAAAAGTGACAGTGACTGACATAATAAAGAAATTATCATCCAGTAGTAACTAGTTTGATCGCAAGAAAGTTTTATCATATTAAATATATGTATTTCTTTAAGAACAATAATGCAAAATATTATTATGAATCCCTAGCATTTATATAAATATTTCACGGATTCATAATTACGATTTGCTTCCACTGGCGGTTTTGCCCGCGTAAGAAATTACATCTGAACTGAATCTGTTTAGCAGTTTATGCGTGAAAGAGTAACAAACATCTGTCCATACCTACACTCTTTAGCATTTGCAATATTAGGTATTTCTTAATATTAACATAATTCATATTTTATTAGTTTTTTCATTCTGTATTTAAGTTGTACATATCTTGATTTCGGGATCGATATAAATACGAACTTTTTTTATAATGTTACTCTTTTACAAAGGCTATTCTTGTTTCGTAACGCAAGATTTAGATAAGATTTTGATTAGATTTAGAATTGTCTAAGTGGACTTGATGGTTGCAGATGTCCATAATATAGCTGAAATTGCTGACTATTATTCAGCCTAATAATTCATAGGTCTCCTTTTTGAGAAATATCACATCTATTAAAAAAAATCTTCGGTGAATATGTAATCATTGCAAGTACGGATATCTTGATTACTGCGTGCGTTTTCTCCACAACATCCGACGTTAGTAGATCAAAGGTGCGATCACATCGACCTACAAACATCGACTCTCACTTCCAAGCGTTTCCAATGTACGAAAGAACCATAGTTGGCATTAAGTTTTAAATAATTTCTCACGTCTTTTTATTCTTAATTGACTTAATAGTTTCATAATTGATTGTGCACACAAACCGTGATATAAACTGGTCATAGGCCTTATTAATTGTGGCTATCGGCACGACTGTTTTGTGATTAGCATAGACTTATTGTGCTACTGACTTAATTATTTACTGATTTATTGTTATATTGATACGATCACAGTTAATCGTTGCCTTCGTGGTTTCAGATATTGTCACATATTATTTAAACAGATTTTATGTAAACAGATATTTATTGCTATCATAAATAAACCACTCATCGTCTTCCTATCATCAAAACGTTTGGGTTTTTTGATATTATATTCTAATTTATCAAACTTGTCCAACATGTTGAAATTTTCTGGTATCGGGACATACATTGCAATTTGGTTGTACAATTAATTTAATACGGCAAAAGATAAACATAACCAATTATATAAAAGTAAAATATTCACTAGCACCGTGATTATGACAAGCTGTTAGACCACTGCGACACTCACCGGTATACCCGAGACTGTCTGCATGTAAGGCAGAATAAATAAATATATAAACATCCCTAAGTAAGCAAATTATATGTTTGTGTTATGAGTGTTAGTCAACGATATTAATATATTTCTATGTATTAATACCTCTATGTAGATACCAAAACAAATTAAATGAGCACTTAGATTAGATATGCAGACATCTAAATGTTTATTACAAAAATGTCTGCCCCCCTCGGGAATCAAATCCGAACCTCCAAGGTTAGTAGATTAGGCGTGGGCGTTAAGAGTGCACGCTTACCCCACGACCAACGAGAGTATGTTATTCATGGTTACCAGAAAGTAGAAATCCTGTCTGTATGATTTTAATAAGAAATACAAATTTAACGTTATCAATAAAATCTGTTGTCCGGGATCAAAACTCCTCTGCTAGGTATTAGTAATATCAATTTTCAACCAACTTTAAAAGGATGGGATTCTACATACGACTTCTATATTTCGTATTGTAAATATGTTACTTATGTTTACTCCGCCAGTTATGAATAGATGATTAATTTTTATGCGGTAACATTTTGGAGGTGATGCCATGTAATTATGGTTTAAACAAAATGGTGAACAGGATTTAACAAACTGAAACAAAATATCATGCTAATAGTAATATGGTTGATGCTAGTTGATCCCCTACCTAGGATTAGATGACTAAGTGCGAAATTAGTTGTACTGTGAGTCTGTTTACTGTTTAATTAAACAAATAATTGGCAGGAAATCAACAGGTCCTCAATGTCAACAAGTGTATATTACAGACACGTATTTGATGAGAATAATTTTTATCACGATATACTTGAAAATCTCCTTGAGACTGCAACAATCTCACAATATAGTGACAATGATACTCAAATAAATTGTCGAAATATTATTAATAACAATGTTATCTGAGCCTGTCTGGGAAGTCGCGTCTTGAGAGCTAGCTTTAACTGCAAGTTGAATGAAAATAAAAAATATTTACTAACGGAACATGTGATTTAGATATCTATCATCATACATACATATCTTCACGCCAAGTCCCTTTCGTGGTAGTCAGAGAGTATCGAGTGCTAGACCTTACGATCCTGACAAACCTGTCTGGCTTCCTTTACTTTCCCCCTTTACTCTGACCCTTTTCATACAAAAAACGCTGGTTTCGGAGACTACATTATCATTTATCATCACAACGTAAATTGTATTTTTGACTATTTGTTAATAAATAATAATACATAAATAGTACTTGATAGTAGGTATATTAAATTAAAAAAACTAAGGACATACATAAGTTAGTATTTTACATAGTTTATATAACATCTAATTTTTTTCCATACATTAATAAACATCGCAACGTCAATTTCCTTGCGCCGTAAGCAGAGAGTATCCAGTGCCAAGTGTCACAATATATGAAGACTAAACAGATCTTCCTCCACATTTATTACTCTTAAACACAAACACGCCGGTTTCGGAGACTCTTGATATTATAATATTAATATCTACATATCATACAATATTAATGTAATGATGTTATTTCACAAGTGTTCCAAGAATATGTAACTTAATATAATAAATCTGAGCTTACCTGACACAAAATGGAAAAGGGCTTGAAGAAAAACAAACATTCACACAGAGCCTTTGTCTCTATGTGGTATCGCATTAGACAGACAACAATCGCACATCACAGATAGTAAGAGACGACTTGGCCGGTATATAGGTTAATAATTATAGCCTGGAATAATAATTATTGTCTGGAGTAGTTAGGCCAATTATGCAACTCCACCGGCTTCCAATACGACGGATAGAATAGATAAGGCGCTGGATCCCTAACTGGCCTAAGAGCTGCACGACACTATGTCTCCAGGTGTTGGTGGTAAAGGCCCATGTAACCTATAACATTACGAGCTACTTGATAGGAAGGTAGATGATCTATTCTACACAGAGAAGCCGGAGCAACTAGGATAAAACGTTGTGCTTGCTATCTTGTAAAATAAACACACAAATATAGTGTACCTGTCATACAAGTGTGGTTAATAGTATTCCAATAAACAGTAGACTAAGAAGATTTAGAAAGTTTTTCAGGTAATTATCACGCACTTAGATAATGAAAGCCGTAATAATTAAGTTATATAATAGAATTCATCTTCGCTTAATTTAAGAGGTTAACAAGGTAATGTTTTTTTACATCGACAGATTTTATGAGATATTGTGAATAAAAAATCTGTCTGCAATATGCGAAGTCATTATTTTACCAAAATCACAATGTAAATTATGTTATAGAAATGATACTACGTTAAATTTAATATAGTATTAAAAATTATGTATATGTAAATATTATTTTAATATACGTTATGGTCCTTCCTAATTATGGCAAAATAATTTAGGAGGTGATACTAATCCTTCAATTTTTTACAGAACTCTAGCCCCTAGTTTAATAGGCTCCTAGACTGAAATAATACGATAGTTTAAAAAACTTTTTCCGTCCGATGCGCTTCGAGGGAGGTTCGATTCCGAAGGGGAGTAGGTATTTGTATTAATTACATTTAGACATTTAGAGTGTTTCCGGGCCTGGGTGTTTATTAAATATATTCTGTTATTTGTTTAGGTATTTTTATGTATTAGTATCCTTAATTAACATCCATGATACAAGTACATAATTTTCATCCTTTCGGGTTATATTAAATTTGTCTAATTAGGTCAAGAACATTTATAATTACTACTTATTAGGTATCTTTAGAGCTTGCTACAGTATGGTTTCAGTGTAGAGGTGAAACTTACGCAAGTAGCTTTACAGCCTTTACAACTTTACAGTTAGATCGGCTATGTACCGTTTAGTGTCCAAAGGGAACGTGTATTTTTCACTATTTCTTATTGTTTGTTAAAATTATAATATACTAGCTGACCCGGCAGTCGTTAGTCTGCTATATTTATAATGTGATTTTAGTAAAAAAAATTGGGTTTGTCACCCTCATCACTTAGGTGTATAAAAATAGATCGGTCAAACAGTTTGCATTATTGAACTCCTCCACGAGAATTTCATATATTAGATAATAATGTTATTTACAAGTTCAAAAGATTCTATTTTTTCACATAAAATTTGATTCGCGTTAGCAATTCTTTAACAGCTTAAAAAATTGAAAGCTTTTGCCTCCAAAAATAATAAGGTATAATTTATAAAAATATTTCCTAAATATATTTCCGTCATGCAAACACACACGGACTACTTCTGGTCAATTAATTTTGAGCCTTTTGTTTCAAATCAATCACGACTGAGCTTTTATGTATTTAATATTATTGAAAACATGACAGCGATAATTATACCTGATCGATATAACTCAACCGATATCTCTACAATTTGATTGACGACTGAATAGATTATTATACATCAAACAAAATGTTAGAATAATCTATGACCTATCAATTAAGATTGGTTAGTAGCTATTTGTAGTGATTTTATTATACTTAGTGTTGAGATAATATAACGATAAAACATTTATTACGGGTTATGCGTTATTAAGATTACTGTTTATGAGTCCAGTGGATGCCTACTTGTCTAGTGAGAACAATCGATGAGTCTTTGGTTCAATTCCCCATAAACACATACCTCGTCAATTGAAAAACGAGTCTTGTCATTTCGAAATGAACGGTATAAGAAAACAACAGCGTACTGATTTTAATGCTTTGCAGCAGTTCGTCTGAATTAGTAGCCCCGCTTCAGTTTTTTCTTTTACCTAAGCGTCAGTTCTTAAGGTTGTTATATTCCGCGCTGGAGGATACGGTAACTAATAGCTTAGCTCACGTGGCTTATGATCCCGGCTATACGATGGCAACACATAACTGATGTCTATTTAAAACACCTAACTGAGAAATAAGTTTGACGTATCTGTCTGACGCATTATAATTTTTGGTCAGATGGACCAATTTCGATGCAGAATTTTTGTTTAAAAACTGACGTAATCGTAATGGTTCTTAGCAGATTTTGTGAACTATTTCATTTTTTATTTTAGTGTTATTTCTAAAGGCGACGGATGTCTCTCATAATATGAAAATCCGGCTACTTTTGCCACCTCACACATACAATAATAAATATACTTATTACTAACCAAACATAAATATGACGAAAAAGAAACACCGTCTCAAAAAATAGCAAGTTTCGTTTGCCTCGAGTTAAGAATGTGTAAAGATTCGCAGTAAGTTTGTGAAAGTATCCATTATTTATTCCACACACGCGACCGAGTCTATAACTTGCCGTCACATGGTGTGTGAGCGACTAGCGGTAGTCTGACGCAACTTATTATACACAACACCACTGGTTTTAGTCCAAGTGGTCATATAGAGCGAAAGTTATATGTAATATGTGTTTATGCGTAATAAAACAGCATCGTCTTAGTTTAATAACACGTTAAAATATATAGAACACTAGCTATTAGCAAGCTTTTTCTTTGCATCAATTTTATTTAGCATTCGCATAGAAGACATTTAAATTAATTAAATCAAAGTAAAAGCTTTTAAATTATTGATTACAATACGTAAACATTCATTTATCTTTCTTGTTAGTTGTCCCTGTATTAATTTACTTTTAATTATCAACATAAAACCCCATTTTTACAGATTATTATTCTCATCAAAATGAGCCAATTGATGGACGTTGAAATAACAGAATAAAATTGGCCTATAGCCTACCCCAAAGTTCGATCAATGTGTGTCAAAAACTCAAAAGATTTGGTACATTCATGCTGTGGTGAAAATAAAACATACATACACACATACACAATTTCAGAATTTCTACTATTATTAGAAGGTTAAATTGCTTGAACTCTTACTTTTATTATAGGTACTTAAACACAGTTAGCATGCCACTTAGAGATAGGCTCAGCAGGTCTTACAACCCATACTATAAGCCTCAATAATACTAAAGGCGAAAGTTATTACAAGACTTGAACGACGTGTAGGTTTGATATATCATTTAGCTTTCCAGAAATCCACCTGATGAAGAAATAAATCGATAATGATATGATATCCATACTTCCATACTAATCATAATATTAGAATTGGAAAAGTTGTTTATTTTTGTGTGTGTATATGAAATGAAAATGACTTGTTTGCGTAATATGCGTGTTAAGTAGTTATTAAAAAATAGCATTCCTTTTTCGTGTGCAAAATATTTTATTAACATTAATAAATATTTGTTATTATATTATATAATACAAGCCGACCCAGCAAACTTCGTATCGCTTGACATTAATGCTTAGACAGTAGCGCAGTCTGTCGGGTCCGATGTTAAACATTCTAAAATCAACAACTACTTATTATTAAAAAAATAATTTAAAAAAAAACATTTTCCAGTGGACCAAATTGTGAATCTAAACCATTCTCGAATTGCCTAGAACACATACAAAAACTTTTATCAACATCGGTCCAGCCGTCTAGAAGGAGTTCAGTGACATACACACTCACAGAAGAATTATATATATTAAGACTAGCTGACCCAGCACACTTCGTATCGCTTGACATTAATGCTTCGACAGTAGCGCAGTCTGTCGGATCCGATGTGAAACATTCCAAAATCAACAACGACTTATTATTAAAAAATTAATTAAAAAAACATTTTCCAGGAGACCAAATTGTGAATCTAAACCGTTCTCGAATTCCCTTGAACACGCACAAAAACTTTCATTAACATCGGTCCAGCCGTCTAGAAGGAGTTCAGTGACATACACACTCACAGAAGAATTATATATATATAAAGGTATAATACTCCATAAAATGACCGTTTATTGTGTTCCAAATACAAAGAAATAACAACATATCAAATACGAATAAAATCTAGACATTAATACGCCAAGGGAGCCTTATCGCCAACTCAACAAACTCTTACAAAACTTAAGGTATGGAACAAGATTAACGAGATACTGTATCATTTTAACTATATTTCAATTAACAAAGTACTTATTTACGTTCATTACGAGCTTCATTATTTACTTAAAACAATGTTAAAAATAGGTTAAGTTTAATCTTATCTACCGTAAAAAAAACCTTCTATGTACAGGTGTTTGGTGTCTTGTAGATACACCAAAGGTGGTAATGGTGCGTTACCCACCTGTGGCCGGGATGTTAGGCCTCGAGCAAAAGTAAGTTTACCGACTATCCTATCCTCCAAACCGGAACACGTCTTGACGTTATGGCGGCAGGAATAGGTAGGGCAGTGGCTTCGATCCGGGTCGATGCGAAACTCTACCACCTTCTTAATCTTAGTGACGGTAAGCCTATGCTCGCCTTCTACGAGCTGCCTATCAGGAAGGAAGATGGTCTGTTCTGGAAAGGAGCCCGGACCAACACGGGGAAAAACACTTAAAGGAATCTTAACATCAGCAAACCCGCCTTGTTGTCTATCATACTCTTCTACTTAATCTGATAAACTAAAATGTCACCGAAAGTTATCTAAAAAACAATCTTAACTGAATCATAATTCTCAGAAAAATGATACCGTTAGGGGTCGTTGGAGTTTTTACTCGTACATTCCTTGCAAGTACCCGTCTGGTAAGTGTCAATGTACTTTCGACAAGTTCAGCGCTCCACCGTGCTGAACATGCTTTGCATAACTTTGTAACTTCACCCCGTATCGAACTTTGCCCCCCGATATTTAATATTTGATTAAATCACATTAGTTACTGCGATCAAGTAAAATATCTGTATCTTCACGCCCATATCCCCGAATAGGTAGGTAGAGGCACAACCAGGGCACCCACGACTAACAGAAGATACTAAATCCCACAATATAATAGGTGGCAAGCCTATCGCCAACCGGGCCCATATCCAATCACAGCCAACATTTTTTAGAAGAAAATTAGAAAAACCACATTTTCTTTTTTGTTGTCGGGAACCCGGGACCTAATGAAGTCAAGTCCAACACCTGGACCGCTAGACCACAGAGGCGGTAAAATGTCTGGACAAATTAATATAACCCCAAAGTAATTAAATTATGGTTTTTGCTTTAGATGCCAATACATAGAAATACTTTAATGGATATCAATAAAAACTGAATAAATTCCTGTACTAAGAAGTACACAATACACATATGCTGACTATACAAATGCTTTTCCCTCTAAGGAATCAATCTTAAACTTTGTGTCGAAATGTCAATATGGAGATATAAAAAATGCTGCCGTTTTTATTTGATGGTAGGTATTGTTCAAATAACTATGTGGTATTGCAAAAGTTAAAATCGTAAGATATGTTTGTACAAAATGTATTAAAGTATAATTGCTTTGTTTCTCTGGGACATTTCTAAATCCAACATATTTTTTTAAATTTAATATGCCTATCTATCAGGTTAATCCGGTGGGGATGGTATCAGATGAGGGGTGGTGTCTAGTGCTAGGTCTTAATTTGTTTTTATGTCTGGTCAAATAGATGGAAAGTGGCTGATGCAGGCATTTTAAATACATATTTTTTTTTAATTTTCAGTTAAATACAGTTTTCGAAAAATAGGCATAAAAGTAGTTTGTTAAACTTAGTTTATTTAAAAATATAATAATAGTAACTATGACACAGACAACGGAAATCAATAATATTGATGGACACCATAAGACGTTAACGGTATTGGTGACGATGTCATAACGGTGTTTTGATGGTAACGGATTTGGTGATGATGTCGTAACGGTGACAATCGAATGTCGTAATGAGGCCGTGAAGATATCATGACAGGTTCGTTAGGGTGATGGTGGAGACTATGTTCTAACCGTGTCGTGACAGCGTCATGACGATGTCGTAATGGTGTCGTGTGGACTCGTGATGATAACGTGACAGTGAAGATGATGTCGTGAATGTCAAGGCTGGGTCTTGTCTGTTTTTATACAATTTACCATGTCATGATGGTGACGGTATTATAGCTGATGATATCGTGACGGTTTCGTGACGGTGTCATAGTTGTATCGTGACTATATCGTGACAATGTCATGTTGTAGGATAGAGACGATGCAATTGAAGATGATAAAATGTTAGAAATGTATAAGGATCTCTTGACAGCTCGCAAAGTCTCAGTTTGGGGATACTGCTATAAATGGAGGTTTATGATGCCGAGGACATGTAAGTCCAAAAACTATATTTTAACGGTATACCCACAATATTATACTTTGCGAACATAACAATAATATTATAATAATAATAAATATCCCTGGACAAGTGACACAAACAATAACAACAACAAAAAATAATAAACAAAAAAAAATAAACAAAGAACATTATTATATAAACATTTGTCTATTTGCAAATCTATACAAATAAATGTTGTTATTGCTAGCAAAACTAGTCTTTATTTTGTTTAATAATTTTACTCTCTAAGTCTCTGACGCGCATCTCAAATGAAGGTCAAGTGAATTTCGTTTTCTAAACAACTTTTTCATTCATGCTTTTACGTATACGGTATTATGTATTTTGATTATTCGATTTATAAAATATCCTATTAAACCAGTTAGTTATGCGTTCTCAGTCGGTCTTTAGAAAGGACTAATTTATCGTTTCAATACATTAATAATGTCTTGAAAATATGCCCTATAGTAGTATTTTTGATGTCGAAATTTTTCGAATATAAACACCGAAGATGTTAATGTCGCTACGTCCCAACATCAATCTTACTTCCAGATAAATACATCCATCCATTTATACCTACTGGATTTTAGAATACAAGTAAACAATCTATCTCTTGTTTCTGTGGTATCAACATTCTTATGTCCGGTGTAGGAGTTTGTATTGTATTTGTTTTCTGATAAAAAAAACAACGTTCCCAGGACCGGCTTAGTGCACGGCTGGTAATAGATTTCTATAATAATGTGGGAATTAGTTTCTTCGACTAGTGAGGGTGATCTGGTTACACCTCTGCCTCCTTCTTCTTGGATATGAGCATGAAAATACGTACTTATACTTACTAGTTTGTGCACGCTAAAAAAATAAAATGTGCGTTGTCACACTTTTTCACAAACTTTTTGGCAAACTTTTTCTGTAAGTTTATCGGTTTGCAGGGTAGACCTAGCTCCCACAAAATTCTTAGTACATAATATACGACATACGTTTTGTAGATTAATAAGAATAGAGGTAAGCCAACGTGGAGTTCTACCAACCAGTCTCGATCTAGTGCTAGTGAAAATCTTTATATGGATTTTTCTCAAGGGGCCTGGCAATAAGTACAGAAAAAAAAACTATTTAAGCCCACCTTATGGTCTGAGTTCCAATTCAGGTCAGGGTTTCTATATAGAGTAGATCAGCTACCACTTTAGCTGGCAACTCATAAGACACGAGAGTAAGTAATGGTTATTGGTTAATGGAGTGGTTACCAATAAGATCATTGGTGGTAGAGTGTTTTGTAGTAACTTGGACGGATGGAAGTTCACTTCTTTAACTAATTATTTTACCACGGTGACAATATTTGACACCATCTTGTTGTGATGCGGATAAGAGGATAGACGATCATCAATTGTAGTAGTCGAGCCAAGAGCCAGGGACGCACCTGTAACATCAATTGTGTCTATATCCATCTATGTCCATCTGGAGAGATGTGTGCTTTTTCACTCTCTTATCACATAAAAAACGTAAATCTATGCAAAGTGTTCTTACAAGGTTAAAATAACATTTTATTTGAACACAGTTCCATTTGTTGGTATTTTAAATAAGTTATGTATAATTAAGTAAACCATTAGCAAATATAATTATACGTCTAATTGTGTAATAAAAGTACTAGATATAAGGTAACATAAATGTTATGGACAAGTAAGGTAAGGATAGCATAAACGGCGTGAGGATGAAACCAGACTTGAACTCGGTCAAGTCAATGGTATATCGTTTGCTGATCTTGACACGCAGGATAAGTGCAGACTCAAAGGACAACCGCCTATCAGAATTGTTGGTGAAGTCATTTATCCTTCTGTTTCATTATACCCGAACTCTTGTGAATTCCAAGACTCAGGTTTCATTTCCGACAGGTGCAGGCATTTTGTACGATGAATGATAATGTCACACAGTATATCTGAAGCTATGTGTTTATTTTATTTATTTGGGTATTTTGTATGCTGTATATGAACTTCAGTTACTGATATGAAATAGCACAGTTACTCTGCTTTAAATACATATTTTGTATGATTTATCGGATATAAACATATTTAATTGTATTTTTTCTTCGTCGTTTTGAAAGAAATACATTAAAAAAGTAAAAATTATCTTCACGCCCATATCCCCGAACAGGTAGGCAGAGGCACAAATAGGGCACCCATGACTAGCCGAAGACACAATGTAATACCTATTACACCTGGCAAGTCTATCGCCAATCGGGCACATATCCAATCCCTAGCAACTTTTTTTTATTAGAAAATTGGAAAAAAATAAATTTTTGTTTTTGTTGCCTAACCCGTGAATCAACCTGGGACCACATGCAGTCAAGTCCAACACGGTTAAGCGATTAAGGAAGAAATAGAAATATCTTATTAACTTATATATCTAAAAAACACAACAGTAAAAAGTTAATTATTGTGATTTAATTACTTTCGTTTAAAGACAGTATACTCTGTTCACGTAACACACGTTCCAGTCATACTTTAACGTTAATTTCACTAATTAAATACCAAGCTACTTTAATAAAACGACTATTTTACCTTGGTTTAAGTATAACGCAGGAGATAGAACTTTTAGTTTTTCCGTATCGCTCAGAGATAAACCGCTTGTAGTGTATTTTATATACACAAAGACCCAGTAATTCACATATTTACGTCATCATCACACAAATTTCACTAGAGTGCTGCGCAGCAACATTACGCGAATAGGGATCCACCACCTCACCTATTACTGATACCATAATGACAGTGTCAAGTTTCGGTCTAGAGGGTGGGGAAGCTCGCGCAACAGGCTTAAAATCCTGACCACAGGATAGCGACGCCCTTGAAAATCTATGATGTTTATAAGTTACCATTGTCTCATACAATCAGGAAAGCGGTATGTTTTTTCCCTCACATAAGAAAAATCTGTTACAAAACCAAACCTAGAGCTCTTCAATAAACTTTTTCGTAAGCCTTTTACTTGAACCCTTTTACCAACATTGCAGATGAAGTATTTAGAAACATACAATTTAAAGGTTTCTTCTTTACCAAAAATAGAAAAGATTTAGGATGGGCTTAAGAAACAAACGCATATCATTAATACACCATGTTACATAATAATGTATCACAATACATCGTAGGGTTAAAATATGTGGACCGGCCCCAGAATCCCTCGATAGATGACGACCAAACATCAAAAGTGGAAATTCTTTACGTGACGATTTACTTTGATTATGACGTAATCTTGTTAAAGGCGCTAACACGTTTCTGAATTAACTTTAATTATGAGTTAAACTTTTAAAACTAAAGAGAATGAAGGGTTCATTCTCTTAGGGTTAGAAACAAACTCAGAGTTAAACATGTAACCCAAGTACGTGCATATGATATGCCATATATCTGTGTAAATGATTAACAACTTAATTAGTTTATAGTTTAGAGGATTGGATCTGTCAAATGGCGTACGTAGACATCCGCAATCCGCAAAATTTCTTTAGAGAAATGCTGTCAAGTTATCGTATCGTATCCCGCCCGGCAATTTACTAAACTAGTTGAACAACAAATTCGAAGAAATTCTTTGAAATGTAATGTAACTGAATGCCCGATTTCGTGAGTATTTTATGTGTATTGAGTGGAAATTATTGAAATAGGTACCCAAATGGCAAACATATAAAAATGATGGTAGAGCGTGTCATTTCAGCTTATACAACCCATACTCGTACAATATATTTTATTCAAATAGAAGTCTTGTATATTTATGTATTATTAAATTTAAAAGTTAAAAATTCAAAAAATGTTTATACTTACAGTAGGTTTTTTTTTATGTTATAGGAAGGCAAACAAGCAGACGGATTTCCTGATGGTAAGAAATTCACGCCGCCTAGAGACACCAAAGATGGTAATGGTGCGTTGCCAACCTGAGGTCAGGATGTTAGGCCTCGAGCAAAAGTAAGTTTACCGGCTACCTTACCCTCCGAACCGGAACACGTCATGACGTTATGGCGGCAGGAATAGGTAAGGCGGTGGTACCAATCCGGGCGAGTCGCTGCGAAACTTTACCACTTAGTAAGTAACGTTTGTAGTAATGTAACGTTTCAAAGTTTGAGCTTAGCTCGAATAGAATAAAAATTCCCAATGTACTACTATAAAACGTAATATATAAAAATACCTTAGAATCTTAATACCAAACTATATTATTGTCACTATGCTATATATTTAAAATAGACATGTTACATCCGATTCTAATAAAAAGCTTTGCATCTAGATTAAAACCTGTACTGTCGAGGATATTAACGCGATTTATTTATTTTGTTCATTATAAAAAAACGGAAATCTATCGGATTGGTTTTTTAATAATTGGCATGAGTCACCAGTAAGGTTTATAAAAAGTTCTGTTTGAGATTTCTTGTCGCCATGAATATGCAATATCTATTTACATAAATTATATATTATATAAATCTGTAGTAGTGTCAATTCTGTACATTGAAAACATAAAAAGCAAGGGGTGTTACTGGATCGATACTAAACCCAAATATGTGGTTAAAATTTTTTTGTCTGTCTGTCTGTCTGTATGTTTAGGCATCACGTAAAAACTAACGGTTCGATTACGATGAAACTTAATATAATTATACCTTATTATCCGGGGCATAAAATGGGATACTTTTTATGTTGGAAAAAATCGTAGAAAAAAAAATCTCAAGTTTTCAGTTTTAGACCGACATCCGACGGAGTTGTGCTAGTCTTATAATAAAATGAACTATACAAAGACAAATCAAGTGCTGTCTACTGATTTTCCAGACTCAAAACAGGTTTACAATCGATAAATTTTGTCTTAATTTTTGCAGAGCAATTATTGGTTCCTGTTCACATAAATGTTTTGTAAATGGTGGTTTCTTAAAACGTGATATTATTTTCCAATAAACTGTCAAAAGCTTTGCACTGGACATTTACACTTTTTAATTTATGGCTATTCCATTCTACACTTATGTTTAAACTCATCCATCCACAAGAGCCTTCATTTCTTCATTGCCAACTTGGTTCTCCGGCCGTCCACGGTGTTTGTTCTGCAAGGCAAAATTTCTAGAATGAAACCATTGGAACCAAAAACGCGCAGTATTTTCTTTTGCAATACAATTACCCTACACATTATTACCCTTTCAAGTCGTTTCTGAAGTTTTCATATTTAAGGACCTAATATATAATAATTATTATACACATATGAAATAATTATAATATATTTGTTTTTTGCCTACAAAACTTTGCCGTCATAGTTTCATAGAACCGTCTCCATTATGTCTGCTTTCAAACAAAAAACGCATCGAAGTCGGTCGAGTTATGATGCCACAGACAAACACACAAGCTCACATATTGGGAATTAATAAAATTAGGATTAGCACACGCAGTTTTCATTTTAACTAATTGTTCCTGACATTCAATTGCCATGGGCAAAGCCGTGAGCACTCAGTTAGATATAACTACGGGCAGGTCACAACGTAATAACGAAAAAATTGGATTATTTATTTCATTTGATTACAGCAGATGAAGCCGATAGCTGTAATTACCCGCGGCAAAATTGGTAAATAAATTCACACATTAAATTTCCAAGCGTAATACCATAATATTATTACATTTCCAATTAATATTTGCGAAAGTTTGAGAATGTTTGGATATTTTAATTCATATTTGTTAATCAATCACGTATCATCGCTTTAACCGATTACAACGTAAATTTGTCAAAGACGGAGTTCCCTTGGGAAATTAACGATTGTGATTACTTTATGCTCATAGCGATAATAAGCACTTATATGAACTATATGTTGATGATCTGCATTTACTTTTATACCATTTACATCACAATCCATCTTTAATTATCAAATGCCTATTAATACCATCAGTTGCAAAATGTATGTGTTATTATTAAAGCGACAGTGTTGTGTATGTAAGAAACTAAATGGTTCTACTTCTATATCGTCAGTGCACTCTGCTATCATATCCTAAACATACGCGTGGCTTAGAGTTTTTAACGTATAGACTATTGACTACATTCGACGTGTCTGTCACCAGGAAATCCGTCTGCTCATTTGTCTTTTCGCATTATAATAAATGAGAGTAATAAATAATCCTGTCGGTGTGAAATCTCCACATTCTACATGATTAAAAATAGCTGACCATAACATGTACTCATAACTTCCAAAGACCCTAAACGTCTATAAGTAATTGCAAATGTCCAAGATCTAAGCAAACAGGTTTTGCCGCAGAAGGATTTGTTTTGCGCAGAATCTATGTCAAGATCAAGGAGGCTACGAACGTGTTTATTACTTAGTCATATTTATACAGATGCCAAGCGTCACTGACCTACAAAATACTAAAAAGTTAGCAATAAAAAGAAAAGTTGTTTTCTACGTGAAGCGTAAACTAAACGCAAGAGTAAATACTTTGCATGGAGGTGTGAGAATGTCCCAAATCATATTTTTTCATTAACATTTCACGAGATTGTCATTAAATTAGTTTCTTTGTCCATAATTGAGTATTTTTGAAAGTTTGACGTAACATAGAATAGTGTCTGAAAAATATTAAGTACACATTAATATAATTAACTTGTAATTTAGTTAACTCAAACAACTAATTAGCAAATCGTGCTCAATTTTTGTACACTTTTTTAATGTGATAATGTAGGTATTATATGTAATATCCTATTTAACGAGTATAACATGTTTCTAATGTTAGATATTAGACTTTTTACTAAAAGATTTTAAAATAGAGATAGAATAAAACTAGTTATTACATCATGTTAATTTATAGAGATTACTTAATTTACTTACCAGGGATGTGAGTATTACATAGCTAGTTAATGATTTGGTAATTTTAGCTGCCAGATTATTCGATTTCTGACCACTGATCAGTGCAATCAATATTATGCCTTAAGTGTTCGCCACAGTCGTGTTATGATGCATGAGGTTATACCAGCTCTGACCTGACTTGACCGATCTACAACGCATCGTATATGTCTTAGGCGTTTATAGACGATGTATGTTTTTTACTATCAAAATCAAACTAATTGTTTGCTTTCTATATTACAAAAAACTAAACAAAATAAACAATAGTAAATACCATTATTTAATGTCTGATCATCCTGCATAAAAATGTAACAATAAATGGAACCGAAAATTTCAAACACATTAATTACAGTACAATTCAAATAACTAAATAAAAAACCGACTCCAATTATTTTATTAGTACGTCGCGATTTAATACTCAACTCTTTTTTGTAATACCATGAAAATAGCCCGGGATATTCCCGTATAAATATTATCATAATGAAATAAGAAGTTTTTGAGCTATACTTCATAATGCCTAAATTATCACGTATGTTGATGACATCATAGTCAATAATGTCGTTAACATAAATAAAAATTTAAATGTAACATCTTCGGGATCAAGACCTATCCTTCCAAAGCATAATTATCAAAATCAGTCATTTATTGCCCAACTTATCCTATAACAAACAAAAAAACATTCGGATTGATATTCTCCTTCTTTTTTGGGTCCCTTAAAAATATGAGAAAAAATACACATCTCGAATCTTAAAATCAGACATCTTGTTTTCCAACAACATGTAGAGTTTATAAACTCAATATTTCACATTTATTTTTCAAACTAATCTAGTTTATGTGAGGTAAAATTGAGTATATTTCTGGGCTACTACAAGAATAACTTATCCTGACCGTAAGTTGGCCAAACGTTCCGAAGTTAGGAATACAAAATAATGCACTTCGAGCAGTCGATACTATAACTTCCAGACTTAATCTTACTTGAGATTACCGGAGTTCTACATTCGGTCCGAGCTGGAGTCCATTCCATTACTTAGCGAGTTTGGCTTGTGCGCCATGCAATTTTATTTTAGCTTCACGAAGCGCGAGATGAGCTGGAAGTAGCCCAACTACAACTTTCCAAACAAGACAAACAACCCATGTTTTAATATTGTGCATTTTATCCTAAAGAAGTTTTTATTTCGCTTTTAGTTGCCCACTTAAAGAGTGGAAGGAAGCACACCGTACTTATGTCCGAATAGTTTACGTTACTTTATGAGTACTTTACAAACCACGGTTCAGACCAGCGGTACCCAAACTTGTTGTTTTAGCTATATTCTGTAGAAATGTCTAATGAAAGAGGATCAAACATTTTTTTCTAACGTTGAGATACAATCTTCATTACCAGTAGACTTTAAACAAAATCAGAGTATCTAAAATGTTATGGAGAATTAGCAAATTTTTTTCTGCATAATTTGAAATCCATATATAGTATCATTTACTAACTAATTTACATTTTGACTTTTACCCCTCTCCCACCGAAACGCCTTTAGTAAGCGAGATAAAAAGTTACCTTCTTCGGAACATAATACACTACCAGCGTATTTTTTTTGGACTGATTCGGCGTGAATCGCGGTCATGACACAAATAGACAGAGATAAGTTATGAAAATGCTAAAAATGTATTTTTACTTTTTGGTCAGGACAACCTATTTTTTTTACTTAATTATTAATGTCCTGGACAGACTTCACAAATTATATGAGATAAAATTATAAGAGTAAAACAAGCGAATTATATGAGTGTTATGGGTGTGAGACGTCGATACTAAGGCATAGATATATTTAAATACACACCAGTATAAATTTAAGATACATGTTTGGCATGGTATTATGTAATGAATACTGTCTGTCTTCATATTTCGTCACATAAAGTAACTGCATTAAGAATAATAAATCTTTGAGACAGGTGTTTTTAATAACATGAAAAGAAAAACAAGTAGGCGGATTTTCTAATGGTTAGAAAATACGCGTTAAACTCAAAAAATGTAATTTTGCGCTACCAAATTTAAACTGGGATCTTAAGTATCTTGAGTAAAAAAATGCTAACCTTTAAATTGAAACATGAACAAAGTACGCATTGATTACTAACCCAAAACCATTTTAAAATATTCCAATTTTTAACTTGCAGAAGATGGTGTCATCTTATACGTACGTTAAATAAATCTAAACCGAAAGCGAATGGTAAAAAATCAAAAATAATATAACATAATAATAGCTTATAAGTTCGCGTTGGTCGAGTGGCTAACGTAAACGCTTAACTACATCGACCAAACGCGAGGCTCGGGTTCGATTCCCGACGGGGGCAGGCATTTGTGTGATGAACATTTAGATGTCT
>NJDD01001272.1:353867-382756 GCA_002245505.1 Calephelis nemesis | reverse complement strand
TACAAAAAACCTGTATACACTCAATAAAAATAATCGTCACGATACCACACTGTTCAATGCGAAATAGAAATGAAAATGTTTGGCGCAGCAAAGCCTGCAATAGCTTACTATAACAAAAAGTGTCGTTACAATTTTTATGAGATTTTTTGTCGTCTAGCCCTCTTTAACAACGCGTGATAAGGAACTTCGTTCCAAAAAAAAACATTTTAAAATTTTAACATCTGCACTTTGATGCCGAGCATTACACAAGAACAGTTAAACAGTATTGAATGCTATTTTAACCGATATACTGCAATAGGTTCAACTTGGTGCATGATATATCCAGATAATCTAATAAAGTACTTTTGTGAATTAATATAGGCTATAAATATCTGCCGCTTCTGTTCCATAAATACATATGATTAAGCGCAACTTAGTTACTGAACCAGATTAAATTAAATCAACTTTTCAAATACAAGCTCTGGTTAAAGGTGAAGGCGTGAAATAGCTTGCAATATTAACGGTACAACATAAATTCACAATAATGCCAGAACGACTCTGTATACTGGACCAGTTAAGTGTACTGTAATTCTTCTGTATAATAAGCAGTTAACGGCGCAAGCTCTAGACGGATATAACTCTAATACGTATTTTATTTTTCAACTTTAATCTTAAGATCTTTAAACATACAAACACTGCACGTATACAGTTTCAGCGTAAAATACTCATATTTTTAAGTAATTAAATAATATGGGATTTCCACTCAGAAGCTTTAATTTCAATGTCCCCGATCCCTATATCTTTGACATATTTTTACGAAAATTGATTTTTGTTTTAGATTTTAATTCTTACAAAGACCCCATCCACCATTAATCTTAAGGGACTTCTATCTCCTGGTATGGAAGCTCTTGTCATATCTATCATAAACATGATATTACAAGAAAAGAAACAAGTTTTTTCGTTGTTATAATTTGGGTTGTGATTACGACTGCAATTTTGCAACTGTAAAACCTATTTAAAATTGCCTGAAACTACAATTTTTAAATTTATATTTTATTACATATATTTTTTAAATTATATACCTACATATTATGTTTAATTTCAATTATTACACAGTTTAGTTTTCTACAACATATTTAGTGCGTAAATAGTAATATTTAATTAACACATCACTTCTCGTTATCAACATTTAAGCTACACAGTCAATAAATAGCTTGTATTAATCTAATATATATAATTATACATATAATACTACACTTACTATATGAATATATTACTATATAACTATATAAGAAAGTCATGATAGTTAAACCAATTAGGTCTTAGAACCGGGAAAAGGACATAGGGTACATTTTATCCCTTACAACGGCTAGGAAACTAGGAAAAACGACACTTTAATTTTTCTCAAACAAACTGAACGGGCGAGTTCGCCGGAACAGCTAGTAAATTAATAAAATGCATTTTACATTGTCGTGATAAGTAATATTGGAAATAAAACAAAGCGTCATGTTCGCGCTAAGATGGAACGAGTGGAACGTGCAATATTCTCGTAAAAACCGGAGACCCGTGAATTATGAGTGAGTACAGTGGCCAGTTCCGGCCGACGCAACTTTCCAATGAAAGTGACACTCGCCTCTGTTTTGTTTTACAAAATTGTTAGAACACTTTTATTACGGAACAGTATGTAACAGCTCTTTCAAGGGTGAGAACTGTTTTGATGTCTATTAAGTTAAATATAATAATGTTTTCTGCCTTTACTTCTGCTATATATACTGGTACACAAGTAAAGTAAATGAAAGTTTTACTATTTAGCAATTGCACGATGAATTTTTAACATTTATTAGATTCAAATAGATGCATAATTTGAAACCAATGGTTAGCGCAACTTTAAAAAGTATTTTTTTTTATATGGCACATATTATGTAACTGATGTTTTGCTCCCGCGGGATGCCGTTGAGATGCTAGGATATAAAGTAGTCAATGTCCTTTTCTAAAACATAATATATTTCAAATTCATAGAAATTGATTGCACGTTTCTGACGTGAGTGTGGAATGTACATAAAAACATATGTACGCTTTCACCTTTACAATTTTATAATAATAGGATTGATTTAGTGAATATCAGCTCTACAGGGGGGTACAAACCTGGGCCTTTTGACGTAAATAAATAAAAAGTAACATTTACAACTTTCCATTAAAAATAATCGCCTATTTGTTTTACGGAATAGCTAGAACAAATTGATTACAATATAGTATGTAATAACTCTTTCAAGGGTGAGAATCGTTTTAATTATATAATAAGGAACTGTTGCCTAGTTGTTAAATTATTCATACTACTGTTATAAATGCTAAAGTCTGTCAGTCTGTTACGCTTTCACCGCTAAAACTCTAGAGCGGTTTAAATTAAATTGGATATGTATTTATTTCATCGCCTCTGTGGTCTAGCGGTCCGGGTGTTGGACTTGACTGCATGAGGTCCCGGGTTCGAATCCCGGGTCGGCCAACAAAAAGAAAAATTTGATTTTTCCAATTTTCTAATAAAAAAAATGTTGGCCGGGATTGGAAATGTGCCCGGTTGGCGATAGGCTTGCCACCTATCACATTGTGGGACTTAGTGTCTTCGGCTAGTCGTGGGTGCCCTGGTTGTGCCTCTGTCTACCCCTTCGGGGATATGGGCGTGAAGATACTTTTTTTTTCATGTATTTATTTCAAGACCCGAGTTTAAACATAGGCTACTTTTTAAAAAAAAATCAATCACCAAAAAACTAAAAGGGGGGATCTTAGATTGTTTGATAATTGTAAATATTCTACGCTGACGAAGTCGTGGGTAAACAGACATATATATATATATTTATTATTTTAATTTTATATTATTAATATTATTCAACGTTGGCACTTGATAGAACTTCTTCTTTGACCTTTTTATAGAGCACTTCAATAGCATTTTAGCCTACCGGGTTATTTGTTGGCTTTGAGGATGCTGTAGGTAATTAGTGAAATCGGTAAACTAAAATCTTGTTATTTTTTTAAGGAATAGTTAAGCGTGTGACAAAGCTAATTAGGCTTTATATTTTTTAAACTTTATAATTTAATATTTTTTTTATGAAATAGCATTGTATTTTACAAAGAAGCAAAGTGTCCATCTAAACCTGAAATACGAGTACACTTTGCCTCTAGACAACATATAATCTTTTTGCGTGTCGAAAACTGACACAGGAGTTTAAGCCCCTTCTACTCAATAAACAGGATCACTACCATGGCGAGTATCATTTAAAGTAATTTTTAGTATGAACGAAACGGTTGTTTCTTATATCAGTAAAATATTATAGTTTTCTTGATATTTCAAATAGGACTCTAAATGTTTTACAGACGAAAAAAAGTGTAAATTACTGTCGGGCTGAGAATTCAAATGTAAAAAAAATGTAACAGTAAAATTCAAAAGTAAAAATTCCTTTTCGTAAGTAAAGAAAAAACAAAAGTTTTAGTTTGTACTGTATAACATAACAATAATAAATAAAAAATTGATTCATTAGTAATAATTAAGTAATGTTTCAAAGATGGGTGGGGACATTGCCAAATACAAATTTACTTAATTAAACTTAGGGTTCATCAAACAAGTGTAGTTAGATAGTGTTCTGGGTTCTTTTTACTGTTAAAGACCAAAGAATACTGGTCTCGATGCTCGACAATTATAGACTAACGCTCTCTGGTTACTGGAATTTATAGAAAACGGACCACTTACCCAGAACAAACATAAAAGTGAATCGCTGTTTGTCGGACTTTAAGTATTTGTGTCTAACATAACCAGAACATTTATTGTTAGAAGCGCTTTCAGGCGTTTCTTTTAGGTTTTTACTTACAGATACATTTTAAAATTTGATGTCATTAGTCATTCTTAGTAATGACTTAATTTTTAAATTGTTCAATATGTTAATTTCTTAGATATGGTTCGGTCAGGTTTGGACTTGCCCATATCCCCGAAAAGGTAGGCAGAGGCAACTAGGGCACCCACGACTAGCCGAAGATACTAAGTCCCACAATGTGATAGGTGGCAAGCCTATCGCCAACCGGGCACATATACAATCCCGAGCAACTTTTTTTATTAGAAAATTGGAAGTACCACATTTTCTTTTTGTTGCTCGACCCGGGCTCCGAACCCGGGACCTCATGAAGTCAAATCCAACAGACCTTAGAGCGCTAGACCACGGAGGCGATTAGCATTTGTAGATCATGCATATCGAGGCAATGCTAATAAGACATAGTTTACATGTTTAATTTTTTATTACAAAAACTAGCAAAAATGTCTACACAAATGCCTGTTCTCGCCGGGAATCGAACCCTAGCCTAGCAGTTAGCCATGTACGCTAATGCTTCGGCCGACGAGTCCGTCAGTGAATGTAATTTCAAAATAAAAAACCAGACTTTTTTGTCAGATGAAGCGCTGTCAAACTAAATTTAATTGATTGCATCTAAATAATTGAGAAAGCGGATCAAATTCTGCAATGGTTTAAACTGCCGCCTTTTTTCTGTTACGTGTTCTGAAACACCATGTTTTTTAACTTGTTGACATAACATTATCACGGTATCGGTCATCACAATCTTTTTATCAATAAGACTAATTACTAAAGATAAAATTATCTTAAGTAGTAACTTAAAATTACTGATGTTTTATAACTACTTGTCTTGGTAGCATGATATCGATCTTGTTAGCTTTTTCAAACAAACACTTTTTTTAATAACAGATGCGTTTGTGGCCAGGGGTTGTAGGACAAAATAAGCATAATTTACAACTTCAATGAAAAATCTAGATTCAAAAATTTAATTTTTAAATTATCACAACTTTTCCGTCCTATTTAGGGTGTTTTAACCGATTCTAAAAAAGATGAGGTGCTCAATTATATTGTTTTTTTTTTATGTTTGTTACTCGATTATTATTAACCAATACCCAACCGATGCTGATGTTATTTTTCAAAAATATAAGTCATGATTCCGAGGTGCATACATTTTTCGCTTATTGACAAACTTGTCAACATAAGTGATAAATGTGTGCATTATTAAGTGTATCTCAAAAACTACTAGTCTGATAATGATTAATTAATATGGGACTCTTTAGGAATCATTTGATTCCTTTCAACAAAGATTTTGAGGTACCTAATGAATAAAATGAAGCCAGTTTTGCAATGTTACTGTTCTTAATTACATTTTTGATGGTTTTCCGTTACATTTTATCATAGCTTGTTACAACTTGTATCATCTGCACACAAATCAGGCACCAAATGACCCTAACATGTAATTTACCTCTTCTGTAAACCAATACTAAATTCTAGCTCAACCACAAATTACATTTGTATAGGATGAAGATTTCCAAATCAGCTACAATTTGTATAACTACTTTGATTCCTTGACATAAATTGTCTTCGAACAGTCATTTGTGCCATGGCGTCAGATTTCACGGTGATTTTGTTATTATCAGGCAGTTTATTGTGTTTCCATATTGTGCTTCTTTAATGTTGGGTACGGCATGTTGACCTCAGATGATGATGACTTTAGAGAATTTTCCATCGTGTTGGTTTGGGCTCTTTTGTAGAATCGACCATCTACCTTTCTGCCACGCAGCTAGTAAAAGGCGAGCATAGGCTTTACGTCACTAACACCATGACATTTGTCTAGGTGGTAGAGTTTGGCAACCACTCGTTCGAATGGGTACCACCGCCTTTCCTATTCCTGCCGCCAAAACGTCAGCGCTTGCATTTGAGGTGTTCTGGTTTGGAGGATAAAATATCCGGTAAACATACTTTTGTTCAAGGCCTAAACATCTCAGCTTCAGGTTGGTGCAGATTCGGTGTCTCCAGACAAAGTGAATTTATTACCATCAGGAAATCCGTGTGCTTGTTTTGCGTTTCAATATTATAAAAAAAAGTTTTTTAGACACCACCACTTGAATACATTTTTAACCCCAGACAGAAAAAGAGGATTGTTATAAATTTGACGTGTCCGCTAGTGAATGTGTCTGGGGCATCAAAACTTTTTAACGGAAGGACCGATTTCGATAAGTATTTTTTAATTTGAAAGCTCACATGATCGAGATGCTCCTTAGCTACATTATATAAAGGTTTTGTAGGGGGTATTGAAAACTTTTATTTTAGTGTTATTCTTATTGAACAAGGCCTAAGATAACAAATGTATTTAATTTGATAAAAATAGTACTGTGTCCGATAAAGCGGCTTTACGATGAACAAGTTATAAGTTAATTGAACTCAAGTTATGTAACTGTAAATTTTCCGATATGTTGAAGAAATATCGTCATGTTTCAACAATTTTACACAAAATATTAGAACTAAGCATCTAAAGGTTCATAAAAGTCCTTTTATAAAAAAATATACCAAAAAAACGAACCACTGAGTTAAAAAGTTTTTTTTGGCGTCCGTTAAAAAATTGTTTTTTTTTTCGGAATTGTAAGCTATTAGCCAATTCGCTACTCACTTTTATATTGTTAGTTACTCTTACAGGACAACATATCCCGAGTATTATCCCACAAAAACTATAAATTAGGTTTTGTAAATTTAGAACAGCAAAATTGTCGTTTTTTTTTCGGATTATTTTAGTTACGAAGATGTTTTGACCAGCGAAAGTAATAAAAATATGCACATTAAAATGGTGTGAAAGTTTACAAATGACTTTAATAACCGTTCATTGTTACATTATTTCTCGAATTATTTAATACGGAGTACAGTAGGCAACGAAGTTGTCACAAAACAATTTCAAGTTTATGATTTCTTGTAATAATATGTCACTCTTTATAAGTAAATACATATTACACTCCCTGGCGCGTTTTTCTATGAATTAAATAACCATTAAGTTCAAAGTGGTACCTTTATATGTAGTGGCTCACTTGTAAAATAGTTTTTCACATTACTTTTTCATTCAAATTAGTACATTGGATTTCCTATGAGACTAGAAGGCAAACAAGTAAATACTTACTATCAGGATTCATTCCGACAACAAGTACATGTCAGCTACAAACGTCAAAAGTGTTGATAGTATGTTATCAGACTGAGACTGAGAAGTATTAAGCTTCTTCTGTAAGTTTATCGAGAAATCGGAAATGGTGTCAACCTAGGATACCTTATTAATTAGAACAACCTTAAACACCATAGATGTTTTAAGTGCATCGCTGCCCTGCGACTGGAATGCTAGGCATATTGTGCAAGTCTACAGGCTTCCCTATTCTCTGGACCAGAAAACGACAGAGTCGCTACGTTGACAGGAAAAGAAGAGGTGGTGGGTCCTTAACCGGGCAAGTACATAACTGCACATCGCGCTACTGCTAGTGGTATTGTTGGTAATGGTATATTTAATCTGTGATCGCTGCCGCAGCTAGCAGAGAGGCAGATGGTCTATTGAATTCAGCGGACCCGGACCAATAACAAAAAAAAGTATCTTCACGCCCATATCCCCGAAGAGGTAGGCAGAGGCACAACCAGGGCACCCACGACTAGCCGAAGACACTAAGGCCCACAATGTGATAAATGGCAAGCGTATCGCCAACCGGGCACATTTCCAATCTCGACCAACATTTTTTTATTAGGAAAAACCACTTATTGTTGCCCGACCCGGGATTCGAACCCGGGACCTCATGAAGTCAAGTCCAACACCCGGACCGCTAGACTACAGAGGCGACCCGGACCAATAGAAAACAAATTATTGTTATAGTTAATATAGCATAAATTGAGCACACTTACACCATTTTTTTAAATTTAATACAGGTTCCTACAAATATACATATAATAAATCTGTAGAAGGGTCAATTCTGTTCATTGAAAATATTGAAAAAATAAATAACAGGAGTGTTACTGGATCGATCGATACCAAATCCAGATATGTGATTAAAAAAAATTTTGTCTGTCTGTCTGTCCGTCTGTCTGTATGTTCAGGCATCACGTGAAAACTAACGATTCGATTTCAATGAAACTTGGTATAATTATACCTCATTATCCTAGGCATAAAATAGGATACTTTACATCCTGGAAAAATACTTACAAAAAAATAAATGTTAATTTTTCAGTTTTATCACGCGAAGACCGACATCTAGTTTTATAATATTTACTAATTTTTAATATTTTCAACATTAATTAAACCCATAAGATAAAGCAGTGTTGTCGTTGAGAATACTTGCAAAACGCTTTTTCCTATTGCAGTTTCCTACAAATGTGATAATCATCACCATTTCCCATGGTACATCTCAGTACTAGTTGGGGGTAATGAAGTAATGGTGTCTTTGGGCTTACAAAATATTTGTCACATTACGGTTTCCTATGGATTATACAATAATTATTGCGGTGACGATTACCCAGTTACTTCTGATGCAAATCACGGCAATAACACTTGCGTAACCAAGTTGCCTTGGTACTTAAACTTTGCGCGCCGAATCGATCTAGATCGCTCTCTTGTAAAAGAGTTCAACGCACGAGTACGTGGAAAGACGCACAAGACGAACACGAACGAGTCCGTGAACTTTTATTTCATACAAAACTACATAATATTTATAATATTTTATAGTAATTTGATTAATGCTAATATTCAACTACTTATGCCCGCTGCTTTGTTTGAAAATGTTTTTCTAATGTTAAAACATAAAAAGAAAAAATAATACGGTTACAAATATATAATAAAATATAATATATAATATGAGTTCTTCAAAATACCTGTAGCTATCTTAATTTTTAGTTTTTAACAATTTTACATATTTTAGAATAGAGTAGGAAACGCTAGCAGTTTCGCCTTTGCAACAGCGTCTGCAATGTTGCAACAATTCAAAATATTTCTTCTACTTTACCGATTTTAGTGAAACATTACTAAATTTTAATGTGGGTTGCATATCTACAAATTTATGAAAACCTGATCGATTTTCACCTGGTAGTTGAATGAACAAGAACTATAGAAAAAATAATTAAGTTTATAAGCGTGACCTATCCCAACAATATTTTCGGGATATAATCAATTTATACACTCAATCGATTGGTGACCTTGTAATGCTTTCAGAGCTCATGGTTAAGAATCCATTGTATATGTTTCACAGCATAAAAGTGCATTTATAACTATATTTTTGTTCTAGGCTAGCCAAATCCTTATGATAATTTAATAATTATTTGATTCCTTTATTATTCCGAGCTCCTTTGCAGAATAGACCATCTGTCTTCCTGACAGGCAGCTCGTAAAAGGCGAGCATTGGCTTACCGTCACTAACACCGTAACATCCTACTAGATGGTAGAGTTGCGCAGCGACTCGCCCGGATTGGCACCACCGCCTTACCTATTCCTGCCACCATAAGGTCTAATGCTTGCCCTTGACGTGTTCCGGTTTGGAGGGTAAGGTAGCCGGTAAACTTACTTTTGTTCGAGACCTAACATCCCGGCCTCAGGTTGGCAATGCACTACTTTGATGTCTCTTGGCAGCGTGCATTTCTTATCATCAGGAAATCCGTCCGCTTGTTTGCCTTCCATTATCATAAAAAAATAGCAACTAAACTCACTTTCTCACAAATTATAGTGGAGATAAAAGCTAAAACGATATATTCATAAAACACAACGATCCGCAAGACTATTGAAATGGTTAGATAAATACTGATTACTGATTTCGCTTTCACCGTTTATAATAATATAAACGAGTTGGATTACTTTCGTAGCGGAGAAACATTTTTTTATACTTATGACATCAAGCGATCTAATGTCAAGTGACATACTGTGACACAATCTTTGTTTATGTCAAACAAATGAATGGTGTACTTAATTAGACATCAGCTGTTACATAACATATAATATAATATATTTACGATAACATATAATACATCGCTATGTTGCACAATTAAGTCAACCCATAATAAAAATTGTATTTTTTTTTAATTAATTGTTTGGTATTTTTGTTACAACATCACGAAAATTTAAGGATTTTTAGTTCTTGGCTTCTTTTTATTTAAAAAAAGAATCTTAACGCCAGAACCCTGAAAAAATAGTCAAAGTTACGAAGCTGAAGGTACGAAGTTACACAATGTAATATGAGGCAAGCCCTTTGCCAACCGGGCACATATCAAATCCTAGGCAATGTTGTTGTTATTAGAAAATTCAAAAAAAAACTTATTTTCTTTTTGTTGCCCAGCCCACGGAGTGAACCCGGGATTTCATAAAGTTATATGCAACCCCAGACCACTAAACCACAGAGGCGATAAGACACATTTTATAATAATGAAATGCAACAGACATTGGTGGTAATTTTGTTGCGCACTCACTAAACTAATTTTAAGTTATAGCTGTCTTCTTTTAACGAAAGATACAGAAAAAGACAAAACACTTTTAGCGCTGTCAAATTTGACCTAATTAGACCGTACACGTCTTTTCTACAGACGTTTAAACTATTACTCGGAAAACGTCGATTAAAAACATCGCAATTTGACATGTTCGGACTAATCTGACGTGCCTAAAACGTCCCATCTCTTTTGTTTTTGTGTCATTTGAGAAAGATAGCATGCATCTAAAATAAGTTTAGTTCGTGAACAGTGGAATTACCACCATTGTAACTATTTAGAAGCTCTACAAACGGAACAACATATTTCCAAATTGATGTGTAGCTGTGACGTCATAGGTATGTTAAGTGTAAGTGTTTACTACTGTAGTATACAGGATGTGTGTCAACTTCCGCGATTGCTTGCTACTTGATTTGCTCTACAAGCGAAACTACACACATTCAGTGTTATGTCACCATCACACTTATCTATCCGTATTATAAAACTAAAATCGCGTACAAAGTCCCATGGCTCGTGGTCACGAACTCAATGCATCTGCGATATTGTCAATCCCATCTACCTTTTGGTTATAATGTCCGTTATCTTAATTTATATTCATGTCGAATCACGTTTATCTCTTTTTTTAACCCTCGACGCAAAAGGAGGGGTGTTACAAGTTTGACGTATCTGTCTGTCTGTACGTCTGTCTCCCAAACGGATAGTAATAATAAATAATAATAATAAATATCCCTGGACAAATCACACGAATTGAATCTAACCCCAAAGTAAGCAAATTATATGCTTGTGTTATGGGTGTCAGTCAACGATTCTAATATATAGAAATACTTAAACAGATGATACCAGAATATATTTAATAAACACCCAGACCCGGAAATGCAGACATCTAAATGTTCATTACACAAATGCCTGCCCCCGTCGGGAATCGAACCCGAGCCTCGCGTTTGGTCGATGTAGTTAAGCGTGTACGTTAGCCACTCGACCAACGAGACGGTCACACAGTGATTTCAATTTATTTATTTTTGTATTAAAGGTAAGTTACGTGCAAGTGTTCTTAGATATGTTTGATGAAAATCGGTTAAGCCGTTTAAACGTTGTGGGGCTTAAAGATTAACCTATTTTTTTAATTTAGTTTGAAGTTAAAAGGGAAATTTAGTTTTTGTGACAGGGGGTTTTTAAATTTTTAATTTGATATTATCTTATATAATCCAAATGATATTGGTGCTGGATTTTTCGCGAATTGTCTAAACATTTCTCTGGTAAATACTATCTACTTTATTTGGTAGTGTCACGTACCACATTCAGTCTCTTCTTTTAATTGTTACGGATATATTTTGAAAGAGCTTTTTAGCGGCAAGTTTCAATGACATATCTAAGAGACAGGACTACTTTAGATCGGTTACTAGGCAACCACTGTTATTTTTCCATAATTAACAAAACCGTCCTAGCAACAAAACTCCCGTAGGCCTATATTTAATTATAGATAGGATATTGAATTTGGTTCTAAATTTCTCTTCTTCTTCTTTATAAATATGGCTTTCAATCGTTTTTCACGACTTATTTAGCCAATGTCAGGTACGGTTGGTGTGATATTTCATTATTTTTTATAAGAGGCAGTTGCAACTTAAATTGGATTTATGTGGGCATTTACTTTCAATTAGCAATTTGTAATCGAAACTGTAATCTATTGTTAACTTATCATTTAAAATTTATTAAAAAACGTTACGTTATGATATTTTACAATTTATCAACACGTCATTTGACTTGTAACACTTACGTAAATTTATTTACCGAATGCTATTCAATAACATGTTAACAAATATTTATTGTTGTGTTTCATTTGTCATTGACAAACTTTTTATTCCATTGGCATAATTTCTTATGCCTGCGGAAGCAGACTGAAATTGTTTTTTCTTAATACTTCTTATTCCTGCGACACCAATTTTATGAAGTGTTTTGTAAGTTCTAACGTACCTATACATTATACAAACAATAATGTGTGCTACACTTAAATACACAACCAAAAGCTTCCAAAGCTCCAAACACAGACTTATGTTCATCACCCAAATGCCTGTTTGGCACTACCACTGTGGACTACGACTATCTCTTTTTCTAAATTTAGTTAATTAATATAACATACAAGAATATTTGCATTGTTAAAAACTATGTAACAATCGTAAAAAATTAAAAACCATAACTGTTGAGTATTTATTTTTGAATAAATAAAACTAATTTCATTATATATTTACGTCATAAAAACGTCAAGAGATACCAAAGATAATGTGGTGTGATACCAAAATGAAACCAAGATTATTACAAGCGAAAATCAGCCGAACCAAAGCGGAACACTGCAATGGCGTAACCTGGTTTGATGGTATGACGATCTTTGTAGGGTCTGTAATCTAGACTACACTAGTAACATAATTTAGTATTGAAAGCCACTGGATTATAGCACTAACGGGTTATTGGGTCTTTTCATCTCTACGACTAGTCGCCTCTGTGGTCGGATGTGGTCTAGTAGTCCGGCATCGGACTTTGATCTCGTGTTCGATCCCCGGGTCGGGCAGCTTAAACAAATAAGAAAACATGTATTTTCAATTTTCTAATAAAACTAACGTTGTCCAGGATTGGATGTATAGGTAAATAACATTGTGGGACTTAGTATTTTCGGCTATTCGTGGGCGCCTGGGTTTTGCCTCTGCCTCTCTTTTGGAATATGGGCTTACAGATATTATTTCTTATCTCATCTACACAGAAACATATGTACTTTCAATTACAAAAACTATAAAAACTAAATTAAAATTTCTATAAAAATCCTGTAAAGCAACACTAAACAAATAGGTCACAGTATGACACACATTGCCTTGAGCTAGAATCCAACAAAAAGCACAAGTGACTTCTGTCACACATTACAAAAGCCTCTCACGGCATTGCATTTAATTATTGCCCTTAAACAGAACGCTACCTGAACGTATTTTATACGATTTCCTTGGAAAATAACCTAGTGCTCATACGAGTATGAAAAATAAGTCTATATATAAAATGGAATCCTATTTCTTTGGTCACACCTTCGGAAATACTTCAATGAATGTATTAATCTTTTTCAAGAGTTTTTTTATACTTTTTATATTTTTTAAGAAAAGAACATGCTATAAAAATTTGAAGATGCTAAACTTACGTCAGTTGCAGACTGTTACTGCAATTATGTTGTTATTTGACAAAACTTTCATCCGATTTTTATGCTATGGTAATCTGTAGACAAGCTTATGCGGCTTATTCTAGAACCAGTATTATCTATGGCGTCTATTGACGACGATTTCCCTTATCATTAGAAACCCTGACTAATAAAATTAAAAAAACAACGACGGGTTGCACTCCGGGAGTGCCGTCAGAAGTGAAAATTTAAATAGTAACGTTGTGCATTTTTGACATTTTGGAATGGTTAGGGAATCATTTTGCACGAATTGCTTTAGTTATCAGTATGAAAATATTAAAATTTACATGGTAGAATACAATATTCATTTATTGCGCTTTCGTACACAACCATGACAACACGAGCATTCGCGCAAGCGCCCTGCGCCGCCTAATGAATTTTCGATCAGGTCACGTGTCCTGACGCGAGTTTAGAAGTTGATACCCATTCCAAAAAAGTGCGCAACGCCGCTAAAGAAGTTTTCATGTAAAAAAAATGTGACTAAGCGACTTTATTTAACATTCATAGAAAATACTTAACATCAATTAATGTTTTAGATTGTAGACTTCGTGACTAAACGCTACCTGTATATGATATCAACTTACAAAAAAATATCCCTAACGCAATCGTGAGGTCATATCCCGACAAAACACGCGGTACATTAGGTAACACTAATGTTATGAGCGTCGTGACATTGCTGGCTTCCTCAAGTCTGTTCTGCGATATGACATCATGATATACGATTATTTTTTCACGAAATCCAACAAGGTTAATTCACCTATCAATCGTTCGTCTTGTATGTTTATATGTTCTATCCAATTTCGGACATGTATGAAGCAAAAACTTTGGACGCCTTTTTACGAAAATTGCGCTGACGAGGGAGTATGAAATTTGGCACAATTATAGTTTAAGTGTACAAATATATTGATGATAACGATAAAAGATCACAGATGGCACTAAGTGTTCATAAAGTTTGGAAACAAAGCAGTAGGTTTTGAGAAATGAAGATGGCGAGAACGATGATAAGAAATCAGCAAGATATTTAAATTTCTTATGGTCGAATTTCGACCAATGTGCGACCACTAGTTTTAATAAAGATCTAAAGATTAAAGATATTTACGTAGTCTGTACATTTACCTGATATCGTCAGTTGCATCTTTTATTCAATTTACATTATTGCTAATTTTAAGGCAAAATTTAACTCCTTTTGATGAAAATTAACGCTGCATAATGAAATAATGTATCTCAGAAATAAACAAGTTGGTTTTAGAGAAAAACCCAGGTTGGATGACCCTTTTGTGTTGCTTCATCTTAGGTTCAAGTTGCGGCGATTGCTGATAGTAGCAATTATTCAAATGAAAGGAGACGAACCACTTTCCATCAATGTTTGCCCCGAAACCAAAAAATACTACACAATGCTTAAAATACTCAATAGCAGGTACGCACTAGAAGTCAACAGTAGGTAGGTGTCAAAACCTCGAAAGATTTATTTGTCAAATAGATTATTTACATTTTTGTAATTCTGTCAAAACACGCAAACTGATATATAAATACATATATTGTAATTTGGAGAAGTTTTAGTATGTTATAGTGCTTTTCAGTATTTTTTTATAATTAGCCAAGTTAGCCAATATATTAGCCAAATCTAATCTTTAGTCTTCTCGTTTGTTTGTAAAAAGTTTTTGTATAGTCCATAACGTCAAAGATTGTCAAAGTAGAAAAATAGTTTAGCCTTCCGTCATGAATTAAATCACATCGTTGCTTTTAAAGCAATATTTAAATTATTAAGTGTCTGTTTGAAAATTACATTGAGACATTTTATAGAAATCTATTTTATAAAAAAAATATACTTAATAATTACTGTGCTAGTTTTGTGATTGTTGGACTAAGAGCGAATTTGGTTCATGTCCTTTGGGATCCATTTTATTTGCAATACATAATAATCAATCTTAATTTTTATTTTGTTAACTAACTGTATGAAACATTTTAAAGGCAGCTTCATTCTCTTCTGAAAAATACTACCGTTCTATTATTCCGTAAACAACGGAGGATGGATTTGATCACTTTAAAATCTCTGGAGTTAATCCAAACGAATTTGAAATCTGACTTCAATAGCTCATTGTATAATTCTTGAGACTTACGTTTCACTTTGAAAATTGCGAAATTGAATAGGGCATTGAAGAAATAGGAATCCGAATTAAACTTGCGCCTTGAAAACTTTACCTAGAAATTCGTACCTTATTACTTTGTAACAATAGAGTGATTCCGATTGAGAGGTACCTAAAGTTGGCGTTTAATGGATTTACTTGGGGGATTCTATTTGTTATTTGTAGCAAATTAAAACATAATGGCTTAAAGTTCGGCCATTCTGAAGTTCAGACGGCGATGCAGATTGAAATTATGGTCGGCTTTTGCCTACTGGACGCCGTGTTATGGAACCAACTTCAGAACTCAACCAAATAAATTTTGCGCCACCTGTCGTCAACAAAGGCTGGTTAGGTGTGCTCTTTTATTTCTTCTAAATGCTGAAAATTATTGGTGTGAAAAAATATATCCCTGTAAAAAAATTAAAAAAATATAGAATGTACGTATTGTACATGTCAGTGACTCGTTGACGATAGTACTTAAGATTGTTTAAACATTTTTAATAATATTTCACAAATAACTGTGTATCTGAAACTTCAAGTGCGTATTGTAAGTTAAATTTTTAACTATAAAAATTATTATTTTATAGTTATGTACCCACACCTAGCAATAATTTACATAACAAAAAATAATGTTCTCACATAATGCGATAAACAAGGGACATGGAGATTTTTGTATAGAAATAGATTAGCCATTGCACTTGTAGTATTAATGCATAATGAAATTTTCAATAAAAATAAACATTTATTTTTGATAAATACATTTTATATCTACGAGTATTTATTGAATTGTAAAAATTATGAAACAAAGTATAGTTTTTATTCCGGCTCTGTAGTTTTATCGACATGTTAGATGTTAAGTATTTTTGTGACATGCAACAAATAACAAAAGTAATAAAATCGTTTTAAAAACTTCTTTCAAATGTAATATTTATTTTATTAAAAAATCAAGTTATTGAATTAGTTTTCCAATAATTTCGTATAACATCCAGCCGCCGTCTGATCTCTAAGATCATAGGGGCTTTAAAATATCCCATGACACAAAACGCAGACCGGTTCGCTAACGAGACCTCATTGTACTCTATAATACGTACTTCAGACATAACAAGCAGGAAGAGAGTAGACGGAAATAACTCGACCACATGTGGATAGCTCAGTGCCTGTGCCTTTATACGTAATTGCTACGTATAATACTTTTACATAACCTTATATCTTCTAAAGATATTCCAATTTTAACACTTCCATGTTCGAGATAAATTTCAGCGTAAAGACGAAGGTCACCATTTCTTGTCGGATCTGAAGTCCATACCATTCAGTAACTACTTCCCAAAGGGTTTTATGTTTATATTTGATGAAGGGAAACACACACACACAAGAAAGAGATACGTCACTAAACCGATTTTAATATTTATCACCCTATTTTGTTACCGGAAATTATGAACAAAACCATACCAATTCATATCAATATAACTAATATCAAAAATGCGAAAGTGTGATTATTTACCTCTCTTGTTGTGGCATATTTTTTGTATGAAGATAGTTTGGAGGACGGAGAATAACATAGGTTTTTTTGAACCCCTGACGGAATTATAAGTTTGACGTGTCTGTGTGTCTGTGTGTGGCATCATATTTGAACGGATAGACCGATTTCAATGCACCCGCATTGAAATCGGTATTTTTTCGTTTAAAAGCTGACTTTATATAAAATTGGTTCTTATATTTACAGGTTTCCTCAGGCGTTATTGAATTTTTTTAATTTAAACGGATCCCCAGAGTTTACCCCTCTAAATAACTTTAATTCGCAAGCGTAGCGCGCAGGCAAAATCTGATATTAAAAACGTCAATTGTTTGATAATGGTGGTGATTCTGCTGTTCACAAAATAAGCTTATTTTAAATGGATGATATATTTTTCAAACAATACAAAAACAAAAGAGATAGGACATTTTAGACATGTCAGATTGGTGGGGACATATCTAATCGAGATGTTTTTAATCAACATTTTCCGAGTGATTTAATAAACATCTGTAGAAATGTCGTACTACAGATTAATCTGACAGCACTAAAAGTGTTTTGTCTCTTTCGATTACTTTCGTTGAAAGAAGATAGCAATCACTTATATTTAGTTTAGTGAGTGCGCAAAAAAAATACCAGCAATTTCTCCTATGTAGATAAATTTATTCCATAATAGAGTAATTAATAGCGTATATCTGTGGCTAAGATATGATTCGCTTTCCAAGGCGAGAACAATTTTTTCGTACTTCGGAAAAATTGGACTAATAATTAAAACATCACATGATATTTTAATCTATGTAATTAACTTCCCCTAAAGGTCAGGTTCTCATGTTTGTCAAACCACAGATTATATTAGTCGTAAGGTACAGAAGAAAGCAGATTACACAATAACATTACAATCTGTACTCTGCACTCTCTCTACGACCTTTGGGCTTTGACCGACAACACCGCTTGCGTAATATTTCTAATAAATTCGCTATACTCCCAATCCCCATGTACGGTATAATTTGATAGAGCTTCCTTTTGTATTTTAAATGGATTGAGTTCTTCGTTCTATCGTTATGCAATATAATAATATCAATTTATTAATTTACCCTAGATTAAGCATTATGTAATTTGAAATTGGGACTCAAATCAATAAAATTGTTAATTAACTTTTGACCTGTGACAAATTTTACATTATGAAAGATAATATTTATATCAAAACACGAAATATGAAACACGACAGTATTTTAGTTTTCCGTTGCATCATTTGACAATGCGATGACAACACCAAGTATAAGAACAGATTAACAAAATTGAAATATTTATCTTAGTTTTAGGTTGGCAACGCACCATTTATATGATTCTTGTCTCTGTACACCGTGTATTTCTTACAAATATAAATTCTGTCTTTTTGATTGCATTTCTATGGTAAAAACATCAATCTGTTTAAAAATTGAAATAAAAAAAAAATATATTCACGTGGACCATACCAATGGTACCTGTGCCCGCCAACATTACTGTGTTATCATCACCAGATCGAAGTCGCGGCCACATACGGAGAAGATTCTGTTAAAGAAATTCAGCGAGCTTATCTTTCTTCAAAATTAAACATCATATTGGATAAGTGTCTGGTTGGCGAAAGGTTTGGCATCTATCACATTTTGGGACTAAGTACACTCAAATTATATAGGATGCCCTGATTTTACCTCATCCTACATCTTCGAGAATAAGGACCGGAAGATCCTAATATTAATGTTATAATAATATTATGTATTCCTGCTTAAACACAGGTCAGCTAACAACACGTTTCTCCTAATGGTAAGAGACAACTGTTGCCTCTGTAGATATATACCATACGTGTTACAGGTGCGTCGTTGTCCTCTAGCCAGGATGTCAGGCCTATTGTCTAAATATACAAGCAGCTACCCTACCTAACGGACCGGAACGTGACGGAGGTATTATGGTGGCAGGAATTATTAAGGCGGTTCATCCCTACTCGGACAAGTTGCAGCACATCACTAGTAGTCTTGTTGGTACTGACCTATATTTTAACCAGTGCTCACCTCTTTCGTGCTGCCTGACTGAGAGGCAGGTGGTCTTTTTTATTTAGCTGCTCCGGACCAATAAAGGGAATTACTTATTTCAGTCATATAAAGTTATTACTTTTATTTTCTACTTTTGGATGTAAACCTTCTCCAAATATTATCACATTTATTATTTTGTCAGTTTCTTGAAATAGTAAAAGTTAGGTAGCATGTAGTTTATGGAAGCCTTAAAGTTGTTGTTGTGACAAAATCGTAGGTTCATTATTATGTTTACCTAAAATATGTTGTGACACCCCACACCGGCGGTCCGTTATTGCTAAGCCGCGATACGTGCAGACCCAAACCACACCAATAACCACATTGTTCTCATTAACAAATATTAAATCATTTACTCTCGTAAAATAAAACATTTAAAATTGTTTAAAAGGACGTTGTGTTTTGATGAAATATTGAGATAGTTCAATATTAGAGCGTAATTAATAATTCTATTCGATTACAGATCCGTAAAAATAGCTCCATGTTTGTCGCATCTACCCCCGTCGTTGAATATTGACGTTACACGGCCACAACTTTGATATGTAGAAATCTTTTACCCTGCGATTTCGAAGACATTTCTTACTAAGTGAAATGCATTTACCAAAGGTGTCATTTTTTATATGACTATTGAAGCTTGAATACAGGAGCGTACTTATCCCTGAAAAGTTAATAATGTAACATTTTTCTGGTGATGAAAATATTTATAGATAGTAGTGATCTCTTACCAATTTGATACATAAAAAAACGTCGGGTTGCACTCTGGGAATGCCGGTAGAAGTGAAAACTTGAATATTAACGTTGTGCACGAATTGATTTAATTATCAGTATGAAAGTACTTTCGTCTATATTGTAGAATACAATATTCATTTATTGCGCTATCGTACACAAACATGACAACACGAACATTCGCGCAAACGCCCTATGCCGTCTTACGAATTTTCGATTATGTCATGTGTTCTGACGAGTATAGAAGTTTTTACCGATTCCAAAAAAAGTGCGCCACACCGCTAAAGAAGTTTTCACTTCAAAAACTTCAAGAAAAGATCAAAAGTATATTTTAAGTAAAATGAGTTTCATTTCAACTTTATTTCAAACATGATACTCTATTTATTTAATTTAGTGTTGCAATTAGATGTTGTCCATAAACAAGGGCCATGTGGTGTGGTTTAAGTTGGCAAGGGTCGCAGCTCGGTGACTGCGCCGGTGTGGGGTGGCACCTCATATTTAGATCACTTGGTTACAATATAAAATAAAATTAACATTTTTTGAGTATTATTTCCTTGCGTTGCTTGTAATATGAAGTACGTATAAATCCTACGGAATGATAAACGAATTCTTTCAAAACCAATACGCAACATTATAAATGCAAAAGTGAGTAGGAGGAGTAGGAGGTTGGAGTGAGAATTTTTTCTTACGCTGACATTTTCTGCGTGGATGCAATAATAAAATAATACATTCTCAAGTTTTTTGAAAGTAGAGTTATGCATTTTTTTCATAACAATTTTATTATTTTTGTTTTGTACATCTAACGTAATGTACGAATGAAAAGATAAATTTGTTAATTAGGCCTATATTTCGTCATTTTATATACAAAACGTAAATATAATAATCCTCTATATGTATTGTTCAACGATTTACTTAACAGCTGTCTAAAAAACTAGTTTTCAATAAAATGGACAAGATAGGGGTTATATAAATAGAAATATGTAGAGTTCCCTTAATTGTAATGTCCCCTTGTGATATGTTCCCTTAATTGTAATGTCACTGATAATTAAATCTTAAAAGTCAAAGATAATTTTCCTCACATTTAAATAATTACGGCCCGCAGCTACAATTATTTTAACTGGTGTAACTTAGAGCGTGTGGTATTCAAACTATATTGTAGTGAAATACGAAATTTACTTAAGGATGTATGTAGTGTTAGGAGCTCAGAACAATGTTGCTAAATAAGCGAATTCTAAACAGTAACTTTAAGTTTTCTTTGGCAGTAAAAACTTGTAAAAAAATTTAACTGCGTTAAATCGACCAGGATCTTTTGATCAACACCTCAATTGCTTTTTTTTTTCTAAACTTAGCTATATATGCGATAGCAACAATGGCCAATACCGACGTAACTGCGAGATTCAAGAAGCAGCAGTAAAATTATTGCCTAATCTTGATAGATTTTAGTGACAAAAAACCTCGCTTACGTACTGTTAGCTGCTTGGTAGGAGAGTGTTTTACCAATTTTCAAAGTATTCAATAAAGCCTGGGAACAACAAGAGCAAAGAATTAATAAAATATATTTCTGTAGATAGTAAATTACCATCACCTCAAGAAAACGTTATTTCTCGAGCTGTCAGTCTGAACGTACATTATGAACCTATAATGGCTAGTTGTCAAACATTTGCTGTAGTATGACAAAATCACTATTAACATAACATAATTATATTTGTAGACAACACTAACTTAAATATTCCCAACGAGCCTCAAATAATGTCTTATTTTCAAATTCCATTAAACAAATGTATACTTACACACAGATCTTCAAAAGGTTTAAAATGGAAAGATGTTTTACATTAAATAATAAGCACATTGGAGATTTGTCTTTGCAAGTAATATTCTACGAGAATTATGTTATAAAGAATTATCTCATAAGAAGTAAAACAAGCTGGTAGGTCCCATGATAGCAAAAATACTTGCCGCCAATGGACATTAAATTTGACGCGTATCTTACGTTAGTTAACCACTTTTCCTCTGAATCCAGAAAAGGGCAACTTTGAGCACTGATGTCTTAGCGACTGCCATGTGTTTTTTTTTTGACACCCGGAAGAGTACTGTAACTTTATCGCTTTGCTACTCGGAAGTGTCAGTTATCGGTAGCGATAAAGACCACACTAAACCCTTTAATTCGTGGGTCGAGTGGCTAACGTACACGTCTAACTACATCGACCAATCGCGAGGCTCGGGTTCGATTCCCGCCGGGGGCAGGCATTTGTGTGATGAACATTTGTAATGTCTGCATTTCCGGGTCTGGGTGGTTATTCAATTTAATCTGGTATCTATTTAAGTATTTATTAAGTATTTAGTTAGATTCAATCTGTGTGACTTGTCCAGGGATATTTATTTATTTATCATTTACTTTTTCATATTTTTCAAATTGTTTGTTAGACACATTATTATTGTTTATCATAACTTGTATTGGTATTAATGCAGAAATCCAATTCGCCGAAAAACTATTGTTGTTAAAAACTAAACACTAAAAAAATCATTTTTGATTACAGGTAGCAGAAGTGGCTAACAATTATTGGTAAGTGGTATGAATTTATTACATTTTAGCAATCATCAAGGAGTAATATTTTTTTGAACTTAATTGGCTGTATAATTACCTCAGCAGCCTTAGTATGAACTAACAAATTTTAAAATAGTCAACTTAAATAGATATATCTACAAATCTATTAAGAAAACGACTGCCATAATTGTCACTAAAAAAATTAGATCGGACTAGAATTTAAAAAAACACAACTGAGATCTTTTGGGTTCCAAATTTAAATGGAAATAGAAAACTTAGGCTATTAATTTCACGATTACATAACTAAAGACAACAAACAGAAACATATTGTGTAAAAAATGAAAATAAGTTGCTTATTCTCTTAAGTACTATTTCACACCCAAACTTATTCACAAATATGTGGATAAACAAAAGACACGTGACGTTCAATTTGTGAATTCTAAAATACAAAAAAATCGTGCCTTTCGTATACACTTACCGCTTAAACCATCGCCGTTATAGAATCTATCTACTCAAATAAGTTTAACTTTTTGAAAACCCATCTAGCCTTAAAGGCAGTATCTATATTTATCATGTAGTATGCGACAAAAGGTAAGATTCACCATCCTTGTTTTCTTCACGCCCATATCACCGAAGAGGTAGGCAGAGGCACAACCAGGGCACCCACGACTAGCCGAAGATTCTAAGTCCCACACTGTGATAGGTGGCAAGGCTATCGCCAACCGGGCACTTATCCTATCCCGAGCAAAATTTTTTTTTAGAAAATCGGAAAAACCGAATTTTCTTTATGTTGCCCGACCCGGGATTCGAACCCGGGACCTCATACAGTCAAGTCCAACAACTGAACCGCTAGACCACAGAGGCGATCAATCCCACCACAGACCATAGATAAATGATATCCAATCTAAACCTGGAAAATAATCAGTCATTTGTTAAAACATACCTGCTAATTAATTTAATTGTTAAAAGTTGAATCGAACTTAACTTGCAAATATCAGAAGCGGGATAAACAAAAACTCAATTTTTGAAGAATTTGCTTTCTTAACAATCTTTGTTGAAGCCATTATATCCATTGAAAGTTCAATAAAATAACAGAAAAGTAATACTCGCTTTTCAGTGTTAATAATCTGGCTCAACCACATCGGAAGCTATCGAGCCCCGGGCGGTGTCCGTCGGATATCAAACTAATCGATTTTCATTTCGCTCCACGGGAAATTAAATCCTTTGAGAGACGGCTCTTATAACGTAGACACGAACAAGACACGTGTTTCAATATTTCATATTTGGTTTTGGCAAAGATATTCATCGTTAGATACGTTTTAATTTAAAATATTTTTTTTATAATTAGTCAAGAAACCACTGGCAGTGTCTTTTCAGCAATTTGCCTGGTTAAAAACCCACCGTTTTATCTATTCCTGTCGCCATAATGTCTATCATGTTCTGGTCCAGCGAGTAGGGTAACCGGTACACTTGCATATTAGACCTAATCTAAGGTAACATCTTTGTTGTCTATAGGTCACGGTTGTCTCTAAACAGCAGGAGACCCGTGCGCTTATTTGTTAACCCATCACATAAAAAAACTCCAAATTGATCTAGGGAACATTGAAAAGAACAATCGTATAGTTTTTTGATAGTTCGTCTTCCAAGAAACAGCCTTTAAAACATGTAGCAAAATCATCTCAACTAATTATGTCCATGTCGCTTTCAAAATATTTTCAAAAATCTCGGGGAGATACTCGTAGACACAGTTCATCGCCTTAATTATTTAATAACCAAAGTGATTTTTAATGTGGTTTAGGTGAATGATTATGCGCCGAGTTTTTTTTACATTTTCCTTTTCCTTTTGTCCGGTATCAGACTGAAATTCTTAAGTTCCCGGGTTCAATTCCTAGGTTGGGCAAACTGAAAACATAGAAAATGTGTATTTGAAATTTCCTATTAAAAATAACCTTGTCCGCAACTGGATATGTGCCCGGTAGGCGATAGGCTTGTCACCTACCACTTTGTGATACTTAATGTCTTCGGTTAGTCGTGGGTGCCTTTGTTGTGCTTCTGCCTAACTTTTCGAGGAAGTGGGGGTGAAGACACAATATGTTTTTGACATTTTTGTCCTAAGTTAATTTAACGTGCTTGCGAAGTAGCTTGTATTTTATTTATACGAATGACTTATGTTTATTTATGTGATAAAAAAAATCATCGGAGAACTAGCGATTTTAAAAGACAGTAAAATAAAAATAACATTTATAAATATTTGGAGCCATGGCTCTGGATATAATATAGATAGTATGAATCGGAACAACTATCATAGAATTGCGTTACATCTTTTTTTGTCTATAGGCACCTGTGAGGCACGGTACGCAGACGGTTTTCCGGTTTTATTTGGTTAACAACATAACATAGGATTGGCGTGGAAAGAGTAATCTCATAATACAATATCACTGGGTTTAACCGTACCGCTTTTAATATTTCTCATCTAACAATTTCATACAAAATCTCTCTAATATCCATTCTGCGATTGGGAATTATCGTATACTTATTGAAATTTATCACATCAATTTCAATTACTTGTCCCAACCGTCCGTAATATAAGTGAGTTAAGAGGATCAGTATTACTAAGTTACCTTTTTCTTTTAGCGATAAGTTATATTTGAAAAATTTTAGAAGACGTTACAGATGGGGAAAATTTTATCACATTACGTTAAAGTTAAGGAATTCACAATATGTTGTATGTCTATGTTGTAATAGATAGGTGTATAATATCTTAATTTTTTTTTGTTTGTAATCTACCAATAAAGTTATCAAATTTAAAGCTTCGGCCAAATATAATCGTTAAGCGGACGAGACGCTTGTTTATGAATGAATAGAGAATTAATAAAATAAATCGCAAGATTTCATCAACATACAATCTTAACTAAGACTTGATGAGGAAATTAAGTTTTTAAAAATTTTAAGAAAAAATTAGGTAGGTTTTTAAATACACAAAATTATACTTAAAATATAATTATCTAAAGTTTAATAAGTTAAGCTCCATTTTACGGTTTATGCGATCATAATTATCTTTACGAATGAATCTCTTTAAACTAAAAGTGAATGAACGAATCAAGTTAGGATCAGTTGGAAAGGTCACGTTTAACCTCAAAGTGCAGTGAATAAAAAATAAGAAGCCTCTATTACAGCTTTCGCATTTCCAATCAACCAAATCCGCAAAAACTAGATTTTATACTGTATTACGGTGATGAGCAAAAAGTGACAACACTCTCTGGTGATTATTTAAGAGGATTGACTTTTCTTTCAATATTCTATAGTTTGTTAAAAAATTAGATTGTGGTACAATAGTATATTTTATTATTAAATTTGAAAAGAAACAAACAAACGAAAATTATTTCCTAATGCAAGAAAGTCATGTCGCCAACAGGACAGCTAGTTGATCTAGAAAGCAGTCATTAAATTGTGAACTGATTAATATAACAATTTTTATTTACTTCTGTTATAAAAAAAACATATGGTCCTATGAGTTGTAATACCTGATGAAAAGCTGGTATTAAGAAGATAACTTCAGAATATTTATGAATTCTTCTCGTAAAACTGTCAAATAAAACTTCACCAATCATTTAATGATTTTTTTTTTATTACGTACGTACGTCACTATTCAGAAAACATATTTTTGGTAATGCTTTCATTGAAATCCTATACGAGTACCAATAAAGCCAGTTAGATGGATATTGTAACATTAGCTCAAATAGTTGTGACAGACGTCTTTCTATTAATGTTATTTACAAAAGCAATTCGATTCCCGCGGCAGAAACGCTATGACATGTACGTTACGGGAACATTTCGATTTATCCGTGGACACAAGGCGCTCTCCCTCGGGAAATTAAGAAACGAGATACTGACCATGTCCCTGTGCTGTCGCTTGAGCACAAATCTTGGAAATATAACAAGTTTTATCATATTTGGACGACATTTAATATTACATATGTGTTTGTCTCGAACAGTTTTTGTATTTTGTTTTCATATTCGCTCTAATTTTCCACGTTAATGTATTGGTTTCGTAAACATATCTAGATATATAAAAATCAATGCCACTTTTCGCTGTTATTTTATAGCTCAAGAACGGGCTCACCTATCCAAACCAAATGTTTAGACTTAGTTCGTATTATTTAGTAGATGGTTTATGTGAAGTTTGCATAAAATCGGTCCAGCGGTTCGTCATTTATCACATTTTTTGTAAGAAATTAATTTAATAAATGTTAAAAATCATTTTGTTAATATGTATTTTTCAGTCAAATTCAAACTTTTTTTAACAGCACAATCCTTGCTGTCATATTGAAACTTTTTCAGTTGTCTTTTTCTCTTTTTTTGTGTTATTTATACCTACTCCGTAAAATGAATGCTTTTATGGCAATAGTTCTTATTTAGCGCATAATTGTATTTTCGTCGTCTACGCTAAACACAGTATTAAAACTGAATATTTCCTCTCGTCAGCTACCATTAACGCCGGTTCGTTTTTAATGTCTACTACCATTTTCGAACCTAAACATAATTGATATTGAAGAGCACTGATGACAGAAATAATGGTTTAGGTATCCTCTCTGTCTTCTACAAAAAAAAATTTTCCGATCTTATTAGTTTACTCATAATACGCAAAGTGTTTTTGAACAATTCAAATATTTACACATAGGTAACAAATTTCGGCTGAAAGTCGTTTTCTCTTTCGCTCAATTGCATTTATTGCAAAAATATATAGCAATGAACATTGCAAGCTTTTTTGTACGGCCTTGTTGTGTCTATTGTTTTAGTTTTTATCACCTTTGCAATGTACTTTTTTGCATTGGTGATTTATTTAAAATACAGTGACCACCAAATAAATATACAATTGTTTAAGCATATACCTATCTTAAGCATAATCAATGAAGTCTAATTTTTGAAATATAGTACAATTATAGTAATCGAAAACGCCAATTTAATCGAAAGCAGTGTGGTAAAATTACATCCAAGTTTTGCCCGATTATGTCAGATACTGTGTAGAATAGGACTGTCTTTCTAACAAGTAGCTCGTAAGAGTGAAGTTAAGGTTACATGGATAATTACCAACAAGACAACTAGTGGTTGAGTGCCGTGCTGGAACTAGGTAGTCTGTGAAGGGATCCATCGCCTTACATATTCCTGCAACCATAAGGACAGAAATGTGTTCCGGTTTGGAGGGTAGGGTAGCCGGTACACTTGCACAATAAGCTAGTACCCCGACCACAGTACAGCGACGTACTATATCACATAGGCATTGGGTTGTTTAGAAGCGATGGTAACACTTAAAATTTCAAATTTTTGTACTTGTTTACTGCCCTACCATATAAAAAAAAAACAGTAAAACGATATTTTTACAAAAAAAGTACATGTATTGTTATATTAAAATAGGTATTATAGAAATTAGTAAATGTTTAACTTATTAAGTTACTTTAAGCCTATTTGAAAATAACATTTGTTAAGAAAATGCTATTCTAAGCCTGCTATTTATTTTTTTAATTTATAATAAATATTTAAATTACTTTTACAATATTACTAAGGTTATCGTTTTAAATCATAAAATATTATATTCGCTATAATTCCCTGATTTTGATAAAACTGAGTTTCTAAAAATAAATTTGACCATAATTCTTTATACTTTTTTTCTTTTACACTGTTTACTTAAAATTAGTATTACGAACAAATAAACAAACAGATTTGAATTTCGAAATTGTTAAAATTGATGGTATCTTCAAATAAAATATCAATATTAGGTATCTTTAACCTGTCCAAAACTCGTATTTGTTTGGAAAAGAGTATGTAAGTGTTTCTATGTACGCATATTAAAATTTTATTGTTTGATATACATATATTATCACATAACACATAATATAGGAATTATTTATGTTAACATGAAATTGTTTACGTAGTAACCAAAGTAGTACACCTCTTTCTAACAATCTTATAACTAGCTTAAATTTTGTTGTTAGGAAATGAGAATTATCTCCATTGTCACTAAACAAAGTCTGCCACTAAACTTTCTAGTGTATTGTTCCAAAACGAAAGCGCTAACCTAATAAAATATATTCGACTTTTTGTAAAAGTTATTTTAAAATCCAATATCCGACGCACTATTGAAAGTTTTTTATTTAATGAGTGTTACCGTACACAATACTCGTAACAAACACAAGTGACGAACAATAAGTATCGCAGCGCCTAACAAATATATTAATTGATAGTTTTGTTTTCTAGTGTTGGATGTATAATCTTACTTTGTTTATGATAATGGAAGACAAATAAGACGGATTTCCTAATAGTAAGAAATTCACGCCATCTAGAAACACCAAAAGTGGTAATAAACCTGGTCTAGTTACGGGATGCTAGGCCTAGAGCAAAAGTAAGTTTACCGGCTACCTTACCAT
>NJDD01001272.1:280168-323208 GCA_002245505.1 Calephelis nemesis | reverse complement strand
ACCTATCCCTGCCTGGCGGCAGGCTTACCCACCATTATGGCAATGATTCCGTCATATATCGATTTGGGACGGTAAATTGGTTTTTTCCAGTTTTCTAATATTAAAAAACGTTGCTCGGGATTGGATGTGCGCCCGGATGACGATAGGCTTGCCACCTATCACACTGTGGTACTTAGTGTCTTAGTCTAGTGCTAAGTACTTGTCTAGTGCTAGTCGTGGGTGCCCTGGTTGTGCCTCTGCCTACCCCTTCGGGGATATGGACGTGAAGATACATTAAAAAAAACCGACAAAAAACCTTAATATAATATTTAAGAGTTTCTATGGGTTCGCGGTTTCTTTTCTCAATACAGCATTGACTCTACCTAATAATTAAAAGAGTGTAATAAATGTTTTAATTCATATTTATATTCCTGTACAAATTACACAAATTGATCTAACCCCAAAATAAGCAATTCATAGTCTTATGTCGTGAGTGCTTTAAATACCTAAATACGTTCTGATACTAATTTAATAAATACCCACATCCAGAAATACAGACAAAATTATCCCACAAATACCTGTCCCCGTCGGGAATTGAACCAGAGAAAGTATCGAGAATTTTCTGAGGTCGAAAACTTTTAAAAGTTACAGTCACGGCCAAGTGCCAGTTTTAAATATATTAATAAACGTTACGTTAATAAAGTAACGACACATTAAAACTACTATAAATTTTAAGGAAAGAAAAAATTTCGCTCCAGACAGGATTTGAACCTGTAACCTTTCGTCTCAAGCCGACGAATCCTGTCTGGGGCGAAATTTTTTATTTCCTTAAAATTTATAGAAATTTATCCCACGCACAGGGCAAGTGCTAAAAAAATAAAAAATAAAAATACGATACATTAAAACTAATTTGAAGTATTAAATAATGATAAAAGTAATTGTGTATTATTTACCGTAACATTGTTCATACTGACCTCATTGTCCACTGACCTAGGATCCAAAGGCCACGCTGTCGAAATGTCATTTACATACTATACTTTTTTATAACGACTAATTAACTAATATCCTGTGATATATCTACTAATTGGTATAAAACACATAATTTATATAAATTATACAATATCTGTAACTGCATCTAAACTTATGAATTAAGTTCAAGAGCCTTTTATTTCTTTCAAAACTGCGCATTCTTAGTCACTGGGGGGTCTCGCCTGAAGAAACGTTTATTGTTATATCATAATTATATGAAGGTTAACAAACAGATATACTGGTAGAAAATCAGAACCGACTGCGCAACAGCGCATTTTTTTTCTATAATGCAATCCTTATGCCAGGCAACCTAAATTCTATACATATCATCTTACACGTCTTATACTTAAGGTCAGGAAAAAAATTGTTTTATCTTAACACAACAGCATTTAAGGAAAAAATCTTTTTAAAAAATGTAAACAAAATGCTCTATTCAGGATTTTTTTAAGCAACCTATTTTAATATATAAAAAAATACAAGACCACACTCTCTGATCGTATTCCTGTTGTGATGTTAACGCAGTGCATTGTCAATTTAATGCACAAATATTGAATCTTTTGTTTATGTGAGCACATTGACTAACCCTTCAAACCCGAAGGTGACAATGGTTTGCACTGACGCTATGACAACAGTAATAGTTATTGGCTTTGTAGAAATCCATACTCAAATTGCTAAGCAAAACGTACGTTGAGTTTTAAGTAGTGTATGCAGTATTGATGCTAATAAAAATGTTGTCCAATTAATTCAAAACGCACTGTCTTTCCTCTTTTGTCGCGCTATAATACTTATAATTTTTTTGCGGGAAATTCCAAATTAAACAATTTGGTTTGGATTTTAGAAAAAATTATGATGTAGTTATTACTATATGATATTATACAAGCAATTTCTTGAAAATAATGAGATTATATGCATAGTAAAACAGTTAAATTATATATGAAAACTTAGAATCAACCAAAGAACATTCAAAATTACGATTAGAGATAGACCTGTCAAGCTCAGTGCCCAAACACTAGTAAAAAAAGACTGTCGGATAGGCACTACTTATTGGAAATTATTAACAAATTGCTTTGTCATCAACGTAGACACTCATTGTATAGAACGCTGTTTGAATAAGCTTTCTCTTAATAATATTTTGGAATTGTTTATTACGGAAATCTGCTCTTTTCTTTGGAATTCTATTGTAAAAGCGGGCAACATGAAAAGATTTAATACATATTTGCAATCTAAACCGTTGTGGTACTAAGTTAACAAGGTGTAGAGGATAAGGATAATAGGTGGAGTATTTGGCGTAATTAAATAAACAATATTCTGCTATATGTAGGTATATAGGGTAAGTTTATTATGTTTAGTATCTCAAATAGTTCAGTGTCTTTTGCTCTAAGGCAGCTTTAGATCACAAAACCGAAACTCAGACCTTCTAAAACGAAGTATTCGGTATATCATTTGTGGAAAATTTATTGCAATCACTTAATTATGTATACAGGTTTACTATGAAAGGTCCGGTCAAATTTTAATGTAAAGTTAATGCAAATTCAAAATATTATTTCTCAATTGTAATATTTACTTTTATAAACATTCATTTAAAATTGTGAGCAAAAATTCTTCATTGTTGTCACCTTATGTCGAACCTAGTACGAGGCATGACGTCACTAGCCCGCAAATGCGACTACGGTCAGTGAAAACCAGTTTTAAGCTTTGTTTACGTTATACCATGTATCTTGTATTTTGTGTTGGATAAAAGTTATATATTTTTTTAAATTTTGAATTACTTCATAGATTTCGATTCGTTTCTCAAAATTTGGATGTTACTTTATGTGTCACCCATGCCCTTATCATACAAATAAGTGCGTTGATTTATACATTTATTTTCAAATACTGATTTACTTGTAATTTCGCAAAATATTTTTAGAAAGGTATTATTGTTGATAAGAGCTGATGGGGGCCTGAGAAAATCCACATTATGAAACCTACTCAACTTGTTCTCCTGTCTCCCTGTACGATGTTGTGATAAGTTACTATACGCATAAATTGATAAATAATATAAGATTAGTGGTCCGATTCACACGGGTGGACAAACTTCTATGTATTATACATAGAACACTTTCTCTCGAACCACTCTAGCCATTTAAAAAAGTGCATCAAATCCGTTTCGTGGTATTAAAGATCTAAGCATACCTATACAGACAACGGACAAAGGAAAGGGACTTTAACAATAAAGATTTTATAAATATTTTTGTATTTATTATTACGTTGATATGTACAATATAAAATATAAAACAATATAAAACATAAAATATAAAACAATATGTACAATATAAAACAAGGAAAAGATTAATTGTATAACTAAGAAAACATTATTTTTTTGTATTTAATTTAAAATCAAATTGCTATTTCAATCCTAAAACTTTTACCTCTATACTCTCAACCTCCCTAATAAAGAACGTAGCGTAAATATATCTTTATCAGTAAACTATTTGTTTATAAAAATATGCCACATTTTGCAATGTAAGTTATGAATAAACATTTTTGTATACGAATAAGCTCGTCGCGTCACCGTAATCTCCTTTAGAACTTCAACTGTCCAACAACCAGAATATTTACTCTGGCTGATAAGAAACGCCTCTGGCTCTAGACCGAGTAATGACACTTGTACACTCCCCTTCATTTAACTCACATTTATACAAGAATACGTAACACAAGTTTTCTTTGTATCTTAGAATTCAATCTTTTCTTTCAAATCGTTTTTAAAGTATAATAACAGTCCCCAACGGTTCATAAAGTTCACGAGAAGAGCGAAGTGTTATAGTATAATATTATTCGCCATGAGTTGCAATATTTATCACAAAAAGATTATTAAATCCTGCTTTCATTTCCGTAGAAAATACTGTTCTTTGCTTCTTATCATTGCATTATACATGATTCCCGATCTTAATATTACAAGTCGCTTTAAAATACCAAATGTCATATTGCGTTCAAAATCGAAGACTAAGATAAAATGAATAAAATACGTCCAAAACATTCCGAGATAGGTACCTACGTAACTCATTTTCCGGTGAACGACCTTCTCTGGGAGACTAATAATAATTAGTTTAAAGGTGTACATTTCTTCTTTTATAATATAAGTTAATACTATTCACATTCGGTAAGCGCACTAAAATTGCAAAAACCGATTGCAACAACTCATTTACCACATTGCGATTAAATAATTATTTTTTTCGAAAGATAACAAAATACATTTCTAAAACGGTCCCACATAAATTTTATCAGCATCTTAGTAGTAGTTTTTGAGTTACATTTAATAGTACATACTTATTATTATAAACCACCTGTTCCGGCGATCTTCGTTCAGTTTCAGCGCTGCTGACCGGGATAAAATGTACCTTATGTCCTTCTCCCTAAGTTCTAAGCCTCAGCCTTCAGCCTGATCGGTTTAGCCGTTTTTAACTTATAAATAGTGTAACTAACAAGACTTTTATGTATGTAAAGGATATTATAAATAATGAGGTCGTCAAGATAGGTGAAAAAATATGCACTATTAAGTATAACTCAAAAATTACCAGTCGGACCATGATAAAGCTAATTTAGGACCACCTCGGTCTTGAACTATTTTACTAAAATGATTCATCAAAATCGGTTGGTCACTGTCCGAGTAATCGCGTAACAAACATACAAAAACTACATGCAGTCGCATTGAGGACCTCTTCCTTTTTTCGAGTCGGTTGAAAAAAAAATTAAAAAATTAAATTCTGCGCCAGAAATAAAAGGTACGAATTTAGTGTAAAAGCGTCCTAGCGCTTAGCAATATTTTTTTTTTAAAAAATATAAATTTGAAATGTGTTATTGTATTTACCTTTCTGCACTCCATATAACACTAACTGTTCCAAAATTCGCGTAACCATTGTAATATACATAATAATTGTGACCTAAATGTTTTCCAAATGTGGCTTTCCCCGGCTATAACACAAATACGCATCTACAACATTTATGGTGTATATCTCTTACCATAAGGTGGATAGCCATAAAAAACAGGTAGCAAAAATTCAACTCATGTTATACAGGTTACCAAAATAAACTGCTAGAATAACATAGCAACGATTTGAAAGTAGAGATAGACTCGTATGATAAAAAGGAAATTTCTGTAACCTATTCGAATGTAAATGTAAGTTAAATAAAGATAAATGAAATGAATATAATCAAAACAAGAACAACTAAATTTTATAGTGCGACAGAATAAATTGATGGGTGCTGCAAAAGGATGTCACAAGGTATAGGTATTTTATCGACATATCTATACCCTAAATGGCAACAGTGCTCTAAATATAGAAAAGGAAATAATAAAACGAGGCTGACTGTACAAGAGGAGAAGCTAAATAATATCGTAGAGGATAACTACGTCTGGAGAGCAGCCACACCTAGTGAAACATTTAGAGATACGCGGGTCGTTGTGGGGCGCGACGGTCTTTGCGAGATTGCTAGCCCCAAGGTACATCTCTTTATTAATGCACACCGTTGCCGAGAACATAACAAACTTTAAGAAAACTACGTCTTCAAATGAGACTCTCGTTTCCCCAACATTAAACAAGTAACAGTTTACACCTAGATAAAAATCTCACGGTGGATTCTTTTTGTTGGCTATTTTCTGCTATTACGGATGAAACTAAGTTTAAATAAACTTTAAAATAAGTATAATGTCTACTGTACGGAATGGCTTAACTGCTTTATTTGTGTGTGTATGTTTAGGTGCCCGTATCCCCAAAAAAGTTAGGCAAAGGTACGCCAGGGCACTCACTATTAGCCGAAGACACTAAGTCCCACAATGTAGTTGATATACACCCATAATATACGCATATAATTTGACGATTTCGGAAGTATCTTCATGCTATATCCCCGATGAGCTAGTCAGAGGCACAACCAGGGCACTCCACGACTAGCCGAAAACACTAAGTCCCACGCTAGACCACAGAGGCGTATGTTTAGGAGATATGCCACTAAGCAAATTAGGTAACCAATTACCCACTACCAATGAGCAATTTTAAAATAACATTAACGTGTCGAGGACAAGGAGGAAATTACTTGTAGCAATATTGGAGAGCGCTAGTTGTCTTGCAAAACAGATCGGATCTAGAGCCAGAAACAAGCGGTGAATTTGCGAAACTTTCCGTGACAGTAAGCCACAGGTTTTCCGTGTCGAGTTGTTGCGCATACCTCAATTAGTGTTTGGGGTTTGTATATTTATTTATTATTACTATCCTCTTATCTACTATACACTATTATTATTAATATACTATATACTATTATTATGACTACTTTACTACGTATACTTTATACAGCAAAACCTGCCTTTTACGCTTACTTGACTTTGTGTCTTCAGCTAATCGTTGGTGCCTTGGTTGTGCCACTGCCTAGCCCTTCGGGGATATAGGCGTGAAGATTACTTTCTTACTTGTTTGCTAATTAGACGGGCTTGGGTTCCATATCAAAGAAGCATGAATTTGTGTATCGTGAGAATGACACTCGATGTATGACTATTGTCGGTTGGTTCCAAGCACAGGAAATGTGCTATAAAATTAACCCGTTTTACTAACAAAAATTTAAAGACTCGTAAAACACTTGTTTTACTAAAATTGTATTCTTAACCAATAACGTGCTGCCACGTCATTCACGTGTAGCATGTTACTTGTTGGATGTCAATGTTAGATAGTGTTTAGTTAAACAAGCATCTATTTTTTTTTATGGAAAGGCTGTACATTTTTTGCTTGAGGATCAGTTAAATGCATGAAATTTGACAAGAAATATAGATATTTTGCTTTTCATACTATCTGTATTGCCTCTTTCACAAATACAGACTCTGTGGTCTAGTGGGCCGGTTGTGGACCTGATTTCCTGAGGTGTTAAAGCCATTTTTTCAAAGCTGTGGGGCTTACTACCTTCGGCTAGTGCATAGCTCGTGCACGCCCGGATTGTACCTCTACGTACACATTCCGGAACACGGACGTGAAAATGGTATTTTTTACACGATAACGTTTTAATGGACGTATATCTTTAAATAGATTTATAATTTTAAGACCTATACGTAAATATTATTTCAATTAGATGTACCTGACTTAGTAAGAATGTCCGGCTCATTTATGAGCAGGGTCACAAGAAAGGTATTTAAAGTATCCTGTTCGAAAGAATTAACTTCTGGCATAACACTATCGGCTCTATCTGTCGAAACTCCGAAGACATTTCATTACCTTTTCCATAAGTTGCTATAGACACGTTTTCTAATTTATAGAAATCTGTGCCGCTTTTTTTTAACAAATTTAGTTCTCTTAGTTCCCAGTAGAGTTGTTGTTCATATAAATAATTTACGAAGAAGAAACTGGCATACTCATGATAAGGCCTAAGGAGAATACAAACAAAAATTATGTTAATTAGTAATTTATTCTAGTTGGTGTCTGGTGATATCTATTTGTACTAAGTATGAGGCAAGGTTTGATGCAGTAGGCGTTCGTGATCTTGGCTCTAGATATACACTCTTGATTTGTTTAACCTTCTCAATTCGACCCTATATATGTATTTTTTTGTATGAACGTAAAATAACGGATAACTTCGTCATTTATGAACCGATTTTGATATATTTTTATTTAAAAAGAAGTATATTCACGCCTACATCTCCAAGAGTTCGGCACAGGCAAAACCAGGGCACCCACGACTAGCCGAATACACTAAGTCCCACAGCGGCAAAGGTGGCAAGCCTATTTTCAAACCGGGCACACATCCAACCCCAAGCAACATTTTTTTTACTAAAAAAATTGGAAAAAACTTATTTTCTTTTTGTCGCCTGACCCGGGAATCGAACCCGCGACCTCATGAAGTCAAGTCCAAGAGGCGATATTCTGAAAGATTATTGGACATTGTCTTTTCAAATACTTTCAAGTAATTATATCAAAACCTTCCTGACTTATGAACATTGTCATAATTCCCTAAGTTTGTTCTATTTTCTTTAATAATTATTGTTTTTACTGCAAATGAAATTCTTAATTTCATCACGTCTTAACGCTTTGTCTCTCTCTTTATTTTAACAATGATTATTTTATAAATTAATTAAGAATTGTGCCATTTTTCTTAATGATACCATGAATATATTACATTTAATATGCAATACGTGACCACTTATGCAAGATCTTTTGTCTTACAGTAATGTTACTATTAAGTAAGATCACAGCTAAATTTAAATATACTTATTATAAGGTAATTATTTTTATATACTAAATTTGTGCAATGGATTACACAATGCCTTTAAACATACTTTAATCTCCTAGAAATCAGTAAATTATTTTATATGTAAAAGAAATAAGGATTTACAGCTACACTAATTATACAGTAATCTTGAAGTTAATTTTTTTAATGATATTGGAAGGCAAACAAGCAGACAGATTTCCTGGTGGTAAGAAATTCACGCCGCTTAGAGACACCTAAGGTGGTAATGGTGCATTGCCAACCTATGGTCGGAATGTTAGACCTCGAGCAAAAGTAAGTTTACCGGCTACCTTACCCTCCAAACTGGAACACGTCATGACGTTATGGCGGCAAGAGTAGTTAAGGTGGTGGTACCAATCTAAGAGAGTCGCTGCGAAACTTTACCACCTAGTCAGATGTCACGGTGTTAGTGACAATAAGCCTATGTTCGCCTTGTGAGCCTTATGAGCTGCCTGGCAAGAAGGCAGATGGTCTATTCTGCAAAGGAACCCAGACCAACACGGGGAAAGTTAACTTTTGTAGTCCTTTTGGAAATGTGTTTTAAAACATGACGCAAATTAAGTTGTAATCTTAATTTCTGGGCATATTAATTAATGATAAAACTGCCTCGTTGGCCGAGACGTTAGCGTAATCGCCTACAGACCAATCTCGAGGGTCAAGTTAGTTCCCGGTGAAGGCATTTATGTGATGAACATATTTGACTGTATTTCCGGATCTGGTTGTTCATTAAAGTTATGCTGGTATGTGCATGTATTTCTTAGTATTAATATCGTTGCATAAGACACAGGCATATAATTTGATTACTTTGATGTTAGATCAATTTGCATAATCTCTCACCAAACTGACTGGATTGATAGGTATATTGTGTCAGTACATACCTGACATACCATCCTCAGTCTAGCAACACGCGATTCCCAGTTTTGATATTTAGCTGCGAGTATTTGTTGCCATAAATACGTCGGTATTGATTACCTGTCGATCCCATGAAAATCTTAACTGCTGTATGGCCGTTTACAATATGCTATTAAGAACAACTAACGCATCTTCAAGAATATTCAGTGATGAACAAAGTTTATTTTTAATTATTGAACGAAACACTTCAATTAAAAAAAAAGTATCGTCATGCCCATATCCCCGAAGAGCTAAGCAGAGGCACATTCAGGGCACCTAAGACTAGCCGAAGACACTAAGTCCCACAATGCAACAGGGCACATATCCAATCCCGTGCAACGTTTTTTTATTAGAAAATTGGAAAAACCAAATTTTTTTTTTGTTGTCCGACCCGGCAATCGAATCTGGGACCTCATGCTGTCAAGTCCAACACCAGGACCACTATACCAAAATTAGAAAATGACCCATGAGTTTTCCTGGCCCTGAATTTTATTACAACCGTCTCCGGTAGTCCGTAGGTGTAAGGGTCGTAGACCAACGAAGAGTCACTTTCACGTTAATTAGGTATATTAAGCGAATGGGAATCACAAATCCCTTCCATCCAAACTCGCAGCCAATACACATAGCTAATCCAAATTCAGTAGTTCATAAAGATGATTAAAACCGTAGTGGGCACAATCTATTACCAAATGCGTATCACTGAATCACTCACCACAGTTTGTAATGCGGTTAAGCTTATTACGTCCGTAGTCTTGGCCATGACTCGGAATGCATCGGAAAGTTATTGACTTTTGATAATGAAACCCGTTTGCGGCGAGCTGACCGAGAGAACGCGCCCCTGTTCAATACCACCTAAGCCTCGAAACTATCATGACAATATTTTGTTATAACCTGTACACTGCCCATTTCACTTTAAACGTTTTACGTGTGAGCATTCCGAACGAGCAATGTAAGTGAAACAGCGATTAATAACGTTGAATGTGGCCAAGTTGAGAATCACTTAATTAAAGCCCAGCTTACTGTAAGCGAAAGCTTCTAAGTTGTAGGAAAATCTAAAATAATGTTGCACTTTTGCTGACAGCTAAATGAGTGTTCGTTGAGCTTAGTAGTATTTTATTATGAGTAGTGTAGCGTAATCACTTTAAATATAATTTTGAAACTGCAAATAGCTTTAGTGCTATTATAATGCTTACTATTTTTAAACATTTAGAAAGTTGATATGTAACTTAGGTCTTTAACTTACCATATTTATTATTTTACTTTATTGTTACCACACTATTAAAGCCATCTGTTAAAATTATGCATTAGCATAAATACAGAAAACTCATTTTAAATCAGTACTTACCATTATCGTCACTATTAATCGCCTCTGTGGTCTAGCGGTCCATATGTTGGATTTGACTTCATGAGGTCCCGGGTTCGAATCCCGGGTCAGGCAACAAAAAGAAAATGTGGTACTTCCAATTTACTAATATAAAACATTTACGCTGTGCAAAATACTGCAGGCTGAAAAATTATTAGTATTACATTCAGTGCTCCGTATAATTCTATAATATTTTGACTAGATTTCTAACATGACAAATGTACAATTTATAATTATAAAAATAAATGTCGCTACTTAACAAATCTTATTGTCATCTGAAGGTTTAATGATGTCTTTAAGGCCATTATTAAAAGCTCTTTATCAGGTCGTAAAATATTCAACGTACCAGAAGTTCATAAACAGCTGACATTAAACAAGAGGTCCCAAAATGTCTGTCGGATAAGAGAGAATATTTTGTTTTACAATGTAAGAGACAATAAAGAGATAGAAACAGTAATTTTATTACTAAGCATAAACAAAAAACTTAAAGAAAAAACAACTTTTTTATGCGAACCAATTATAATACAGTTTTTAACAAAAACAAAATGCTTTGAATCTTCCCCTTTCGTTTTTTGATGATAAATGCTCTAATTAATTATTTTATCTACCGAGGATTCAGTAAACATTTTTAAATCCGCCACAAAGAAAACCATGAAATTAGCAAAACCATCACTTATTCTTGTCTGTAAATTTATCCCAAAAACGGGACAAGTGCGTAAAATAGAAATGACTAAGTATGCTACTTTATACAATCATTACGTAAAATAAACAGTTACATAAACTAGTCACTTTCAAAGATATAAAAACGCAAATTAATTTCTATCCTCATCGAGCAAATTAATTTCTATCCTCATTAAGCGCGGATCCACCGTCGTGGGCGCGATGGGCTTGCCTGTGGGCATTATATAAATAAATATTAGACTTGTGACGTTAGAATCACTGTCAGTAAAGTCCATAGGCTTATGATGCTGTAGGTACTAAGTTAGTGTTTACCCTACTTTGTCCACGTGAAAATATTAGTTAAATTTGCCTATTGTAAACATATATTAGCGTTGATGTACATGTACACAATGTAAATGTTGAGTGGCTAGCGAACACGCCTAACTAAATCGACCAACAGCGAGGCTCGGGTTCGATTCCTGACAAGGGCAGGCATTTATGTAATGAACATTTAGATGCATCTGCATTTTCGGGTCTGAGTGTTTATTCAATTTATTTCGTTATCTATTTAAGTATTTCTATGTATTCGTATCGTTGACTAACACCCATAACACAAGCATATAATTTGCTTACTTTGGGGTTAGATTCAATTTATGTGACTAGTGTGACTATTCCAAGGATTAATATATTTATTCTTCGAGTTGCACTTGGTCGATTTTTTTATTGTAATCTTTTTTGAGACTAAGGTCTGCGCTTGATCCTGTTATATTGAAAAATATTAATGAAGGCAAAAAAAAATAAGTTAATCTAATTATCCCTAATCGCATTAATGGAACAGAAATTTTACTTCGCAATAGTAAGGCATATAATTAACAATTATAAAACATCTGCCAGATAAAACGAGAATAATGTTAAAGGTCACTTCGCTATCGAGACGCAGGAACGGGAAATGACGAAAGTTTTTAATCTTTACAAAAGATCAACTTTCTCGCGTAACTCCTTTTATGTTTACAATAAATTTTGGATCTGTTTATCGAAAGTTAAGCTATTATTTAAAATAAGACTTAAATTTTAATATATTTTTGGTTAGTTAAAAAATTGGTTAACAAAACATTTAGTTGGCATTATTTAATAGAATCGACGTCTTCAGCTATTTGCTCCAGCAGGTTGATATTTTTTTATTTTAAGACAATAAATTTTGACTTAAAGTATCTTCACGCCCATATCCCCGAAGGGTTGGCAGAGGCACAGCCAGGTGCCACAATGTGATATGTGGCAAGCCTATCGCCAACCGGGCACATATTATCCAACCCCGAGCGACGTTAATCTATTAGAAAATTGAAAATAAACATTTTCTCTTTTTTTGTTGCCCGACCTGGTGTACAAACCCAGTACCTCATGAAGTCAAGTGCGACGCCGGACCACAGAGGTGATAAATTTTGGTTTAATATATTTAAAAAAAACATACTCACCTCTTACACAGACATTTAAGGACAATTGATAAACAGCTGGTAAACTTACAGAAGTGGCCTAAGATCCCTTCCATTAAACACTGATATCATCAGTATTGCCTATAGGCCAAGGTTATCTTTTAACATAAGGAAAACCGCTGTTTTTATAGTAATTACTAGTAACTTTTTGATAGAATGGGTCTTCTGTCAAGTATGTCTGAAAAATAACTGCGTGATTTACATTCCAGTTAATGAGGATATTTTTATCACCACTAAGACACTATTAAACTATAATTAATAATAGTACTTTTGCACTATAGATGGACTCTAAAATAATAATTGGTTCATGTCTCCTAATTAAGTTTAGAGAGATCGTTAATTTACTTCAGGCGTTTAAGCATAAATGACTCTTAATTAATTAGGATATTGTGTTAAATAAAAGGCCGCTTCACTTAATTCACTTTGGTTTCACAATGCCGTAACTTTTAAAACAAATTCAGAATTGCCCGAAACCAAACCTCGCCATCAGTTACGCAATATTTACATATTAATTGTTTAATTGTTTCCAACTCATCCTTGTGCTGTGAATTTAATTGGGCAACTTATAAGCTCACGAGTTTACCACAATTTTATGGCCAATCAAAGCCTTAATTAAACATCGGCTCTCTGGTCTAGCGCTCCAGTGTTGGACTTGACTACATGAGGTCTCAGGTTCGATTCTTGGGTGGGGGCAAAAAAAAGAAAATGAGATTTTCTAATAAAAATAACATCGCCCAGTTCGGGATAGGTTTGCCATCTATCACAATATGGGATTTTTGTGTCTTGGGCTGGTCGCGTTTGGTTTGGTTAGATCAGTTCTAAGGTAGCATGTAAATACTCGTGTAGGAAAATTCAAAAAGTTTAATAGGCCTTCAGTTCATTTGAATTTTAATACTTATAGATAACTTGATGCCATAAAAGAATTCAAAAACAATTTTCCTTTTAATGTGAAGTAATGTACAAGCTCAATGCTCCTGTGGTAAAAAATAACCGTAACCTATAGATGCCATAGTTGTTGTAGTTGTCTCGCTGTCTTGTCGGCAGAATTTTAGGCCAATTGTTCAAATCTACTGGCTAACCCTCCATGCTGGAATATGACACTTAGTTATGGTGTCTTAATAAATCCCTACCTGGACGATTTTGAACGGTACTCTATCACCATGGTCTTATTGGTAATGACTCATGTAACCTATGCACATGTCTTACGAGTTCAATAAATATGAATACATACTTTATTTATTTAAACTCGAATTCTCGTTCGCACACGCTAAATCAATTACATTTGCTCGAGCGAGTCCATGCTCAGTGTAACGTTAAACGTGTCTGAAGACGTGTATCATCAACATATTTAAAGATACAACTTCTATGATACAACTCTTACGCGACACACGACCTGCTTTATACCTTTGTGCAGTTACGAGCTAACGTATTCCAGCATTTCTACACAAGATATTCACTTTGAATACAGACAGTTTATTTATTTTCTATGTAGAGATAAGCTATCTACGATAGAGAACTTGTGAATGTAGTTTTTTTCTGTCTATAACTCTAAAATTAAAAATGTTTAGTCCCGCCCATCTGTTCAAAAGATATAATTCCACAGACTGAGAAGACACACAATACTTGAAACTTAAAAAAACTTTTTTCCGTTGGGATTTAAAAAAAGATTTTCGATTGGGTGGTAATTTTTTATATTTTTTAGAAACCAAAAATTTTGAAATTATAAAGATCTTACTTAAAGTTTCTGGATTCTGTTAATACTAGATAAGATGTTTATGATTAATTCATTGCTTCTGAAAGTATATCCTCACTATTTACACATTTTTTTATGAATCGGTGGGACCATTGCGTGAGGTAGTGGGCCCAATCTTCAATAGCCAAACCCTGTCGCCAGCCGATTTATCGTCATCGAGATCTCGTCCACGTCTAGAATACACAGAACTACAAGATGGTGCTTCATCACCAAATGACGGTTGAAGTGTCCGTCACTTGTTGAATTAAGCCGCAGCGAAAATCGTAAAAAAATATTGGGTGAAAATGTTCAAGATTCAGTTTCATTAAAATAGCGACAAATAATTATTTGAGCTCAGCCAAATTGGAAAAATAAATGACAGTGTCGAAAATCAAAAAGTAATATGTTCTTAGGGTAATATGTAATATTCTCTTTGTAAATTCTGTTACTGTTAATTTATTTATTATTAGTCGACAGTTTTAATAACTTTTAGTATGCGCCTTGCAATAATAATTTTCGGCGCTAAATGTAACAACGCCATCTTCCTCTGGTGGATCTGTCCAGATTGTTGGATTATTCCATTACAACAATTAGACTAGATGGTTGTTCAGCAACAACTGTACCTTAGGTATTAACGAGGATAGTCAAGCTGGGAAACTTTGTATTCTAGATTTAAGTTGGCAGTAGACCTATAACTTCTTCAAAGTCAATTATTCAAAGAAATTCCTTGCCATCAGGAGAATTGTCTGCTTGCATTTTTTGTCGTTCGAATTCGCTTTAGTTTATTAGTTAAGACCAAATGGCAGTTATCATGTTAATTTAATATATTTCTAACTAATATTTAAAATAAGTATTAGTTTTTTCTTTGAAGTATATTTGATTATGGAGTTTAGTCGTGATTAATTAATATATTTAGTAAACGAGTTAGCCGGAACCGCAATTAAATTTAATAGGGAGATGATTAGAGACGTCACAGCTTGTGCCCGCGGTGATTGATATTTGCTTCTTTTGAATATAATATTATTTGCATATTTATTATACTTAGCTATACATTTTTATGTATATCTTTATATTAATTTGAATCCCTTCTTACGAAAATTGAGAGGACGCAGGAGCATAAAATTTGGCACAGTCATAGTTTATGTATAGAAGAAGTGCAGATCGCTAATATTTTTCAATAATAATGATTATAAAGTACATTAAATCAATAAATAAAACATTACCCACTAAAAAGTTTGGAAACAAAGTAGTTGGTCTTAGAAATGAAGATGGTGTTCTTATCAACAAGATATTAAAATTTATTATGGTCGAATTTCGACCTACGGGCGACCTCTAGTAAAAATAAATCTGTTTTTGATTAAGTCATCTCATTATGCCTGCACGGATGGACCAATTTCGCTAATTATTTTTATTTTGCGTTAGTTATTGTCAGGACGTCTGCCATGTAAGCTTTTATGGTACATTGTCAACTCCTGTCTGAAATGCACATAGTGTAAGTAAATCCACCAGCTACTAAACACAACGGTGGACCATCCAAAGGAAAGCTTTAATATTGAGAAATCATGAATAACTTAACAGGAAAACCGACACTAATATTGACTAGGCGTCGAAAAACAAAACCATTTAAAACTTGGACAGTGTTGGTAAAAAACCAGCGATCGCTTCTTAATAGCTAACATCATCTGTAGTGCGTAAAAAGGGGATTCACTTCTTATCAATAAAATTTATATATTTTTTGGCTTGCAATGCTAAAGTAATTTATACAAAAAAATAAATCGTCTCACCTAAACTGCTATTTCTTCTCTTGCAATCTACCAGTAAAAAAAAGAATCACAAACCACTATTGAAGATTTTCATTTTTTTAAAGTTGGTGTCTCACAGTTTGTAAGGCTAAGATTTACAAACTAATCAGTTAAATTAAGAATATCATCCTCTTTGTAATTTAGTTGAAAAAATAATCCAGATTAATTCACAACACTGACATTTCGTGCCGTAATACGTATTTGACACGCATTTCCCGCAGTTTTAAATTACCCAATATTGCGGCACGGCTTAGTGCGAAACCATATTTCATACTTCAATAATTTTATGACAATAATCGATTGCGATAACTCCGATTTCTGTTGATTTTCTGTTCCAATTCATTAATTTATTAGCGCTTTATTGTTAGAAGTGAAGTAGATTACTCGAATGTGATGATGGAAATAGGCAAATATATAAGTAGGTATCATCACTCCCATATCCCCAAGAACGTTGGCAGAGGTGCAACCAGGCCACTCACGACTAGCCAGACAGAATGTGATAAATGGTAAACCTATCGCCAACAAACACATCCCTGGGAAACGTCATTTATTTTTAAAAAAGTTAAGTCATTTTTTTTTTTTGCTCGACCCATGGATCGGACCCGAATCCTCATAAAGTCAATTTCAGTACCGGACCGCTAGACCACAGAGGCAATGAAAATAGGCCTAGATTAAAATGTTAGTGTTATTCTACTGTAACTTGGTTGTACAACTCCCCGTGTTGGTCCAGGTTCCCTTGCAGAATAGACCATCTGCCTTACTGCCAGGCAGCTCGTAAAAGGCGAGCATAGGCTTACCGTCACTAATACTGTGTCATTTGACTAGGTGGTAGAGTTTCGCATCGACTCATCCGGATTCATTCCTTCCGCCATAACGTCATGACGTGTTCCGGTTCGGAGGGTAAGGTAGCCGGTAAACTTACTTTTGCCCGAGGTCTAACATTCCGGCCTCAGGTTGGCAACGCACCATCACCACCTTTGGTGTCTCTACGCTGCGGAAATTTCTTACCAGCAGGAAAAATAAAAAAACCAACGTGTACTTAATAAATAAATGACTGGATAAAATCTGCTTGTTTGTGATATATGTTACGTCCGTCATTTGTTCCATTTTTTCATCAACCCAGGCCGTTTAATGAGTAAAATAGACATTCTGCCTCTCTGCCAGGCAGCTCGTGAGAGGCGAGCACTGGTTGATTACCCACAAGACCACCGATGGTCGAGTACTTTGCAGCAGCTTGCCCGGGTAGGGATCCATCGCCTTACCTATTCCCGCCGTAACAATAATTATAACATATTCCTTTCTGGAGGGTAGGGTAGCCGGTAGACCTTCACAATTGGCTTTACATCCCGTCTCAGGGCAGTGATGCAACGGTAACGTCTATGGTGTCCATAAGCCTTGGATATCTATAGTCAACAATGCACATATACAATTCCGGCCGACGTTGTTTATATTAGGAAATAGAAAAAACTTTTCCTTTTTTGTTACCCGAATCCTCATAAAATATCAACGGTAGATCACAGAGAGGAAGAAGAGATATGTAATATAGGCTAAGTTTATTTCAAATAACATAATATACACTATCTTCAAGCCAAGTCCCGCCAAGTGTCACGTGGACGAAGTTTTTATGTATATTTTTGCAAGAAGAGTAGACAGTTGAGTCATGAAAGCTAAGCTATATATTTAGCTTTACATCTAGTAGAAATTCATTATCGTGGCATTGTACTGTTCACATTTGCATGTTTGAAAGTCCAAGGTAAAAATTTTCAGTCTACCATTTATTACGCCTAAGTTTTAAGGTGTGTTTATGAGAGAGTGTTGGTCCATTAGTCGCCCTTACTGACGTTATTTATAATATCTTATTGTTATTGAGACAGCCATGTTCAACCGTGTCGGACCATGACTCAAAACACTGTCTGTCACGATCGCATTGGTTTTCAAAACTTTGTACAACTACATCAGATTAAATTTATCAGCGTTAGCGTTTGAGTTAAACATTTTTTAATATGATTAATATAAAATACTTGTACGTGAAGTTTTCTGATGCTACGCCTAACGCAATCGACAAAAAGTTATGTAAATGACATGAGCTAACCAATGTTACTATATAAAAACAAGAGTTGGGTATTTCAAAAAAAAAACATGAAAGTAAGAAAAATGCTGTCAACATGAGATCGCTATGAAAAAGTAGTGGTGTTCTGCTCTATGGTAGCAATCGCAACGCGAGAAATTAGAAAGAACATGCTCCGTTGATTAAATCATGTAAAAAGATAATTAATAAATTATATAAATAAATCGCAGTAAAACTGCAAAAAACCGACTTAGATTTTAATAAGTAAATCATCTGCGAACGTAAACGTATTCTTCGATTTCTCTGGGCATCAGACCCAGACTTGGTGGCAATGGGCCCACCAGTAAGTACGCTCGCTCAAATCAAATCAAAGTTTAAAATCAGTTCAGAAATGATTGAAAAATCTATATAACATTAAATATATATAACACACACTATAAACATAGGAGTCGAACATATAACCTCCTGTTTTTTCTAACACAGTTAAAAACATAAATACTGTACGAATGTGAGGACCCAGGGACACGTAGGTTAACATTCCGTTAAAAAACATGGCTCAATTAATAATTATTATCCTAGGTTGGTATCAATTTGGTAAATCGAGGTTGGTGAAATCAACATCATCTTATTCTTCCCTGTAGTTTCTTTGATTTCGAACTATTTGCAGCCTCCGACATTCGGTTTCTAAAATAAATAAAAAAACTTTTCAATGGTATAAAGTATATCCATAATTTTTAAAAGAAAATTTTAACTACACTAACTAAATATCTAAAATGAACGTTAGTGACTGTGCGTGATATGCCTCTTAGAATGTATTGAGTACATATACTGTTGAACTTGGGTGGAAAGTGGAAGCTTACTAGACAGAACTGTTAATCAAAGAGCTACTCGATAAGAGAGTAGGTAAGTTGATTACTACTTTATCCGGCCATTAAGTTATTGGGCAGTTTAAGTCATGATTAGTGTTATTTGATGGTTGTGAAACGGTAGAATAAGTTTCACTTTGTTATCAACTTTTAAGTAAGCCTACTTAAAACTGTACTTGGATACAGTGAAATAAACACTACATAATGTTTTTCGAGGAATCTCTTTTTTAATTTTGGAGATATTTATTTTTAATTAAAATTAAAACAACAAAACTGCTATCGCTTATTCTTGGACCATTGGTGGTCAAGTAATGCCGCGCCGTCTCACGACTACGGTCAAGCGCCAAGGTCTCTCGTTACATAACCAAACATTTCATTATAATCATTGTATACTATCTACGTATCGCATTGTTAGTAAACATTTTTCTCTACAAATTTTATCATCATCATAATCACAGCCGGATATCTATTATTGGGCACAAATTTCTTCCTTTTCGAGTATTTCAAGGCCTATAACATGATTTTTTAAGCAAAAAATCAGTATATCTAACTAGATACATGCGTCAAACAACGATTTCATCATCCGTAAAAAAAGATCATATTCTTAAAATTCCAATTGTATCTATTATGAAACAAAATTTGTTTAGGTCATCACGGTAAGGTCGCAGGAAAGAATAAAGAGGCTTCAAGTATAGCACACACTTCTGTTATCTTTCCTTTCACCACTTTCATTCGTAAGGTGTATTGAGGTCAATTTTACCAATCTATCAGTTAAAAAAAGTCGGTGTTACTATGTTTTGCCATAATTTGTGATTAGAGTTCTTTAAAATTATTCACATGCCTATATATATTTAAGCGACCACAAATAACTTTGTTACCTTACTTTTGAACCGAATATGTTGTTGTGTATTCTTTTAAGTATTTCATTTATGTATTGATCGTCGTTTTATTTCAAGCTACAGCGTACACACCATACAAAACCGATCATCAATAATGCTCAGGTTCGATACCTACAAAATCAGGCTTTTTTGTGACTAACATTATGTTTTTTATGATTATTTTATGAGAATATTTATTGGATTGGTTTTTGTTTATTTATTAAATACTTTATTGGACATATAAAACAAAAATACACAAAATACAGGAGAAGTAAAAATGCGCAAAAGGCGAGCTTATCTCTAAATGAAGAAATTTCTTCCAGCCAACAAAAAAAAAGAAGCTGTAAAAATAAAATGGAAGGCATCGTGTACAAAAAACAATTACCTATAGCTAAACTTAGAACAAGTAAATAAAAATATAATAATCAAGTATGTAAAAATAAAACAGTAATAATGGTTTTATTAAGTTTTTTACAGCAAGAAAAAAGTAAAAAGTCGATCCCAAAGTATGATAAAATAACTATACCAACATGTGTTAATAAACTACAATAGATTATGTTACAAAACATTGAAATAGTTCAAATCTCTTAAAGTATACCTCCTAAAATAGGAGTGACCTTCAAACCAAAAATGGAATGAAAATGTTTCGGTCACTTAACATTTAAAAGTGTAAATCGTGACTGAACGTGCAAGTGACAGACTCTGAAAGAATGTCTGCCGTTTCAATTGGTTACCTTTGTTTGGTGTTCAACATTCACACTCTATAGATTAAACATCTTAAGGCATCATTTACACACATTAATATGGTTTTAATTTGCAAAACCCACTGAGATATTTATTCAAGATAAAAATATTTCAGAAAAACTAAGTAGGATAAATTTAAATGTTAAATTTACAAGTAATTACAAGGTTTGGGTAAACGGGACGCTTCTGATCTAAAAACATTTTTATGCTTGTGTATTTGTTACCGTTTCATATTTTGAAAACTACTAGATTTACACCCGTATTGAAAAAGCATACTTGACTAATGCCCGGTTCCTATAATCAACGAAGTGTAATCCGTCAGCTAAACCATTCGTAGTTTGTTCAAAAGTAACGGAGCGTTACCAATATTTTCAAAAAAATGTTTAGAATCAATAGTCCGAAACGAGCAACCGTTGTTAGTAATCTTACTAATCGTACAAAATACTACCATCCGTAATCAAAACGACTCGTTTTTTGAATATAAGAACCGGGCATAAGTAATGAAACAGCCCTGTGCGAAGTACGACCCTTAGCTATGCGTTCCTTGCGTCAAGCCATCCAATTCATAAGCAATACTTAGAACTCATATTTTATCTAGGAGACCTCATAGTGTTGAAATCATTTCTGTGAGTGGTCCGTTTGTTATAGCGTACTTCACTATGCTTTGGACATATTATATCAATGTTCAAATCAAAAAGACTTATTATATTGACAGCCGTGATTATGTAATATTTATTTGTTTTGTACGCCTGTTATTTGTGTAGGTATACATATATGTAGTGTGGAATTTTGGAAATCACGTTTATATTAGTTTTCGTTCATTTATTCTATTATTATAAATTATCAAACTCTTGATCACTGCTGTAATCCATTCTATCTAATTATTATTTTTAGTACCTACTTTTTTTATGATATCGGAAGGCAAACAAGCAGATGGATTTCCTGAAGGTAAGAAATTCACGCTGCCTAGAGACACCAAAGGTGGTAATGGTGCGTTGACAACCAGAGGCCGGAATGTTAGACCTCGAGCAAAAGTAAGTTTACTGGCTGCCTTACCCTGGACTGGCTGTCCAAACCGGAACACGTCGTGACGTTATGGCGGCAAGAATAGGTAAGGCGGTGATACCAATCCGGGTGAGTCGCTGCGAAACTCTTCCACCTAATCAGATGTCACGGTGTTAGTGACGGTAAGCCTATGCTCGCCTTTTACGAGCTGCCTGGCAGGACGGCAGATGGTCTATTCTGCAAAGGAGCCCGGACCACCACGCGGTAATTATTAACTTACAATTATTGGAACAAATAAAGAACGTTAAAATTTTGACTTGTATTAAATTTTTACCGACAACTTATTAAGTAGTTAAGACACTCAAAAATACATTTAACATAATTATGCTTTACAACCTCAGTAGATCATGAAATCGCACTGCAAATTTGTACACAAATAAATTTGAGAATCAAGGATATTGTACCTATAATGAATAGTCGTCATTCCATGTTTTTGCTAATTTAAAAAACGCTTCCGACTCCGCCTTAATTATAAATAGAAGACGTTGAATCATTAGTTTACTTTTTAGACATCTTCCATAAAAAATATACCTTTATGGTAAAAAGGGGATATTTCAAGGAGATGTTTCTTTTTTTATTTCACCAGAACATTTAGATGTTTCATAATAGTGTCCTCGTGGAATATCGTTCGAATAGCGGCACTAGTTCTAGTTCCATGATTTGTCATGGTTTAAGTTTATTTATTTATCGTTTTGTGTAACATGACACTAACTACTTTTAAATATATATTTACTAATACATTACTAATTTGGTTATAACAGCATTGATGGTAAATCTATGGAGGGATTGTTAATCTACTGGTATTTGCGTCAGTGCTAATATCGTATTGATTTGTTGTATTGTTCAATAATGATCTCAACAAACAGTACGTGAATTCTCTTGCAAATGTCAAATGCACCTTGAATTATCAGGGTTTGTTTTTGCTATAGCAGTAGATAATGGTACTGGTACACGGTAAGTAATATTATTTAAAAAATAAGTAATCTCATTGTTAAAAAAAATATTTATTCATGATGAGACCTTCTTTATAATGATATCATTGTTGTACTATTAAAATAAACTCTCCAAACAATGACAAATCGCAGTATTAATAAAACAAACAGCCTATTGGTCACATTTGTTTTCTTAACGTCACTTATCTAAAGATACGTGCTTGAGCTATTGAGATGAGTATAACAGTACTTCAATTATTATGTAAACCCTTCTAGCGATTTGGAAGAATCAATAAATCAATAGTACCTATTTAATACACCCACATAGAGAAACGATCGGAAATCAGAAAATTAAATTACTTTGATCAAAAATCTCATCTATCTCCAGTCACATTTTTTTTAGCGTTGGTCCCTGTTCTCTTCATATTATATAAGACCATGTACCTTTCTACCTGGTAGCTCGTAAGAAGCGAACAATAGCGAAACGAATCATTATCAACAAGTCCACTGGTGGTAGAGTGCTGTGCAGCAACTTGTCCGGGTGAGGACCAACGACTTGTCTATGCCTGCCGCCATAGCGACAATGTGATGTTCCGGTCCGAAGGGTAGGGTAGCCGGTAGACTCGCACAATTTGCTTGCAATGAAATTTGCAGCTGTGGTGTTTATAAGCTGCAGTTATCTCTTACCGCTGGTCCGGTCATGTGGAAAGAATGACAGATGAAAGATTGACAAAGCAGATATACAATGCGAATGTGGATAAATGTTGGTACCCGGGGAGACCAAGGCTGATATTTCACGATCAGGAGGATATTATCCGGTCGTGTCAAAAGTCTCCGAAACTGGCGTGTTGCTATGAAAAGGGTAATGAAAGTGAAGGAAGCTAGACAGGTTTGTCAGGATCGTAAGGTCCGGCTCTCGATACTCTCTGCCTACTATGGACTTGGCGTGAAGATATGTATGTATGTAAATGTAAATACAAATTAAGCCACAGCCAACATCCATTAATTAATAAAGTTTGGCAACCACAGGCCCCCGTCGATCAGATGATTTGGAAACAATTCAGTTTTGACTTGATATTGAACAATCGACATTTGATCGAATCGATCATTCGACATTTCGAGTTCATTGTCAATCGATGGCCCTCTGACAACTAATTGTTTGAAAGTATTTAGGTCACTGACTAACCATATCTTGATCCATTGTTAATATATAGTAATGACCTGCCACATGAACAATAAGTCACGCTGCATGAATTTAATTAAGATTTAAGAGGACAACAGAAGCTTGATGTCATTAATTTTGATACATTTTTCATTACGGCTTTCATGTTTAATATTACAATGGTATTTAAATTAGTATAACGACCCCGAGCCGAACATTTTGTAATATAATTAATACTGTCTGGGCGCTAAACTTAGCTTACTACTATTAAGGAGATCTAATTCTTACAAGTTTTAATAATTTTATAATTACCTACTAATTACCTAGACCCTTCGATTCGACCTTTCGATTTAGAAAACTAATTGGCTTTTATCATAAATATTATGTCCGAAAAAGTCAGTTAAAAAAATGTTTCTGGGATAACAGATAAAAAAAAAACAAAAGTAGGTATGGCATACGATGGTGAAATGTTAAAGATTTATTTTGTAATAAAAATTTATATCACTTCTGAAGTTTGAGGTAGGAAATAATAAAAAAGAGATCACAGTGAATATGTACAACATGAGAAAAGTCAGGCTCTAAAGTATGTACTCGAAACTTACTCGCAGAATAGGAGATTAGAGATGCACTTAAGTATAATACGTATGTAGAGCCAAATATAAAATTTGTGTATTTTCATGTTTAGTAGATATACACTAGCGGCTCGCCCCGGCTTCGCACGGTTATGAAAAATGCATATAAACCCTCCTTTTCAGTAACTTTATTTATTGAAAAAAAAACGCATCAAAATCCGTTGCGTAGTTTTATAGATTTAGGCATACAAAGGGACGCAGGGACAGAGGAAGGGTTCTATACTTCTTATCGTCGGAGCTTGGTGGAATTCCATTCTTGATGTAATTTATTTAAAATACAAGTACAAGTGTTTTTAAATAAATTACATCAACAGAGGAAGGGACTTTGTTTTTTTTTATACTATGTAGTGATATACGTTTCGTACCATCAGGAAAACCATCTGCTTATTTAGCTTCGAATTTAATTTAAAAAATCACGTTATTACGTACGAGGCAAACTTTTATACAAATATCCTTTACCACTGCTTTCAGACCGCTCGACCGATTTATATAATTGTGTTATTATTAAATTGACTTTAACATATCGCCTCTTTGGTCTAGCAGTTCAGTTGTTGGACTTGACTGCATGAGGTCTCGGGTTCGAATCCCGGATCGGGCAACAAAAATAAAATAAAATGTTGCTCGGAATAGGGAATGTGCCCGGTTGGCGATAGGCTTGCCACCTATCACATTGTGGGACTTAGTATCTTCGGCTAGTCGTGTGTGCCCTGGTTGTGCCTCTGCCTACATCTTCGGGGATATGGGTGTGAAGATACTTTAACATCTAATGTGATTTAGATAAGTTTGTTTTGCATGATTTAGACCCTTAACGCAGTGTTACCTTGTGTTGTGTGTGTTACCATTACTACAAAGATACATGCATTTTATACATGAATTTGATACGACGACGTTAAAAAACATCAAAGCGGAATTTACCAAGCGAAATTCATATGTTTTCGTTGGTCGTATTTTAACGCTACTAAAAGGAAATATTAGCGAATAGGAGCTGTATTCACGGAGAATGCGACATCTTTATCGCCAGCTCGCTTGCCAAGCTCGGTGATTACTCTCTCGTCTCTGTAACGTGGATTAGATCTACGTCCAACGGCCTGATGAAAGAATAATGTTGCAAGTAATCCGTTAATCCGATAAATAAATTACTTTTATTCGTTTGGCAATCGTAATAAATTAATGTCTTATCATAATATGGTTAAATAACAGATTACTGAGGTTATAGCTTTTGCAATTGCATTATATAAGACTAGCTTTTTCTGCAGTGTTGTCCGCATTTTTAAGTATTTCTACTTTTTCACGGGAATCTCATTAGCGACTAACCAACGAAATTTAAATATCAATACAATTTACTCAAAGATCTGCTGTCACCGTGATGTTCAGGTACGATTCCTCGTATTCCAGGATTTGATCATTCGTTTATTTCAGTATTTACACATGCATTTTTATTAATCCATATGAGTTGCTTACGGCAAGAATAAATAAATTTATGTAGGTGCAACTTTTGCAGAAAGTATATTTTTATTTAACTTTTACCTGTTACTGTTATTTATGGACAGAGCTATGATCGGTGTTTCTCTGCGAGATATGATCCGTAATTCGGTGATCCGCAAGAGAACGAGAGTAACCGACATAGTTCAGAGAGTCAGCAAGCTGAAGTGGCAACGGGCAGGCACAATGCTCGCAGAACTGACAACCGCTGGGGAAAAAAGATTCTCGAGTGGCGGCCCCGCACCGGAGGACGTAGTGCTGGATGACCTCCCACCCGGTGGACTGATGACCTGGTCAAAGTCGCTGGGAGTCGCTGGATAGAAGCGGCTGTTGACTGTGATTTGTGGCGCTCTTTGCTCCCCCAAAGTTATGTCCAGCAGTGGCGTCCTCTGGCTGATGATGATAATGACTGTTATTACCCGTGATAATATCTCATGCAGGAATTCCATTTCAATGTCGGTATTAAACCTATGCTATATTTTAAGTTGCACCAAACAGATATTTGGAAAAAAAAGCAATTTCACAATTTCTTAGCTGTCCTAAACAAATGTCGTTTAAAAGATGATTGAAATGATGTTTAAAGCAATCGGCAACCCTGCTTGAAAAACTATCAACTATATCTTCAACTAGATGCTGCCCGCGACTTATCCAAAGTAATAATATCCTGGACAAGTCATACAAATTGAATCTTACCCCAAAATACACAAAGTATGTTACTGTATTATGAGCATTATAAATTATACTAATGCATAAAAAACTTAAATAAATAAGTGTTCATTAAATTTATTCTGTTATTTATTTAAGTATTTCTATGTGTTAGTATTGTTGGCTAAGAGCAGTATCACAAACATATAATTTGCTTACTTTGGGGTTAGATTCAATCTGTGCAATTTGATCAGATAAGCTATATTTATTTATTTACTATTTTTCGGTCAAACTCGTATAGTATCTGAACGTTAGAAGCTTATAAAACTACATCCCCGTACAAACTTTTTGTTTACGTTACGATTTTACCATTGCTTGCCCATGGCATCGTTCCGTCCGTCCGTCGTCCTGTCATCAATGTATCTGGAACACAATAGCGCAATATTTCATCATAAGAGATTCAAGTATAAAAACCAGATAAAACACATAACGAAATATGCACTTTTGAAATTAAAAATACATATATTTGTTCACAAATTACGAAAAATTGATTTAATCGTCGCTGTTATCTTATTGTTGGACTTGACTTCGTGGGATTCAGGATTTGATTTCTAAGCCTGGCAATAAAAATGTTTTTTTTTAATTTTTCTGTGAATGTGAATTAAGATTATTCTGATTCTGATTCTGATTCTGATAAAAAACGTTGTCCGGGATTGGATAGGTGTCCGATTGGCATCAGGTTTAACGCCTATCACGATGTGGGACTGAGGGTATTCTGTTAGTTATAGGAACCTGGTTGTACCTTTGCCTACGGCTTTGGAGATACGAGCGTGAAGGTACTGTTATTTGATTTCGAAGTAATCAAATGAAATACCTACTTGTAATGTGGGTGTCAGTTGACGCAACTGTTACGTAGAAATATAAAATTAAACCCATAAATAAAGGATGTAGGATGATCAATGATATAGCACTATTTTTAACATAAAGCAAATAAAATACTTTTGGCTATTTTATTACCTTTTATTACTTTAGGGTGAAGCTAATTTTTATATAATACATGCGTATTCTTAGAATTTTATTGGTTGTCTATATGTCACTGCATGGAAGGTATTAGGTGAAGGATTTTCTATGTTAACATCATAATAACAGAACAAAGAGTACTTAAATGTATTCTAAGTATTACTTATTTATAGCTTACTCAGTGAACATTTGAATATTGTTATATTTTGTACGGTTGCGGTTTGTTCTTGCCTTTGCATCGTGACCTTTGTCGTTTATGTCAACTATTACAATAATAGACAAACGTGCCTTAACCAATTCAACATTTGTCTTGTTTGCAGTTTAGTAGTATTGTTAAGACAATTCTGAAAACTAGTACCTATTATTTTAACTACAAAATATAATCTTATTTGCAAAGGTTTCCTTTAAGAAACGTTGCTCACGTTTCTTACAGACTTACTACTTAGTAAGATCTAGCCAAAGATTTGTTCGTTTGTAATATTACCGTTTTATAACTAACGAGCATCAGTGAAAATGATGTGAGTAAGCAATCATTTTGTTTAATGTCAAATTTCTTTATCAAATTGTTTTATTCAATGCCAAAACTTTCTTTAATGTTAATTGTTATTAACTAACTTAATATATTCACCTTTGTCTAGTGGTTCAGTTTTGACACTAATCCCATAAGGTTCCGAGTTAGTTTCATGAGTCGGACAACACAAAATGTGCTTTTAAATGTTCTAAACAACGTGGCCTGGGATTGGATGAGTACCGGTAGGTAGACAATAAATAAATATAACTGGACAAGTTACACAAATTGAATCTAACACCAAAGTAAGCAAATTATATGCTTGTGTTATGGGTGTTAGTCAACGATTCTAATACATAGAAAAACTGAAATACGAGTAGATACCAGAATAAATTGTAGAAACACCCAGACTTGGAAATGTAGCCATCTAAATGCTTATCACACAAATCCCTGCCCTCGTCGGGAATCGAACCCGGAAACCTCGCGGTTAGTCAGTGTAGTTAGGCGTGTATACTAGCCGCTCGACCAATGAGGCGGTCAATAGGTTTTCTATCTATCACATTGTGGAGTGGTATCTCTGTCTGTCAATTCTGGAAATACAGGCGTGAATATACCTAAGTTATATCTTCCAATTTTTATAACTTATTATCTAAGTTATAAAAATTGTGTAAATGAAAATAATCATATAAAATTTGTTTTTAATAATGTCTAAAAGCTAAGCTTTACCTCAGATGTTTATATGGACTTAAATATTATTTCGACTAAAGCAACATATAAAAATGTAGTACTTAAATCATGCAGCGTCTCTATTAAATTGGTTAAAAAAGAGTGCAATGGTAGCGATAAATTTCAATTTGACAATGTTAGCGAATTTCATGGATGAAAAATGTGTGACATTTGATGGGAGAGACGGGCGAGGTAGCCCCAACATTTTGTCGCCGGCGGACGATAAACATCAATAATAATTTGTATCAACTTACCGCTTGATTGGAGCGCTCCCAATTTCCCCATCCCCTTGCATAAACGATATCTTCTTGCTGCAAAAGGGCTTTAAAATTAATGAAAATCAACACTATTGCAACATGATTGCAATCTCACTTGCATATTGCACCAAATTGACTGTTTTTGGCTAGAATCTAGGTGTTGTATATTAATTTTGCTCTAGTGAACATGTGACCAAGAAAGAGCAACAGGAATTATACTATGCGTAACTTAGGTATAACTTTATCTCCACGATAGTGATAACTTTTTATCTATTCGTATTTAGTTAAAACATCAATACAGATACCTGTATTTCGTAAGTTACTTTTATGAATATCATTGATCGATATAATGATTCAATTAATTAAAAACCAAAACTCACCTTTACTTTTAGCAAAACAAGGAGGAACTTATTTTAATTTTTCTGTTAGAGTCTTATCAAACTGACGGAATGCACAAGTTTTTAAGCGGAGCAGATCCGTTGCGAATACGTTGCGTGTGCGCAGCAACGACTTCGCGCCCGTGAAGCAAACTAATTAAGGTTGCGCAAATTTTCGCCGCAAATAGCTTCATTAATGTCACTTTCTCTCTACTAATACTCTAAGTCTCAGACTCTAACCTTTGCCCTCCTCGCGTTACTTCATTTGTAACAAAGTGAATTTAATCTCTAGAAATTGTAATTGCTCATTACTAAAATTGCACATAACTTACATATTACAAGGATATAAATAAAATTTAGTTTAAACTTATATCGTTATATGCATTCAGTTTAAATATGTACAACAACTCATAAAATGTAGTTCTTCTCATCCGTAGCTTCTTCTCTTTTTCGAAACAGCTAATTATAGTCGCCCTTTTTAGGCAAACATTTGATAACGAACACTCTTAATAAATTCGCCTATGTGATTTCGTTTGCATGTATTGCCTCTTAGAAGTACTACAAAAAGCATACCAGCAGTATTTTCTCTTTAACATAATTAACAGAAACAATAAGTATGTCCTACGTCTTCGCAGTGCAACCTCGTCGTATTCGCTATACATCCGCTACGAACCCGCTTTGATAACCCTAGCGATCCGACAGTATCCTCTTAGACTTATGCAGATAAAATGTCTGACTTTCTCTATGGACGCTTCTTAAGACTTTAAATCAACGTTGATCTTTATTTCATTTTGTTCAGTGGTCTTATTCCAAAACCTACCAACCTCTTCGGGTATATGGGCGTGAAGATATTTTTTTTTCAAACCACCGCCCCGTTAAATTATTAGTAAGTAATTTGCTAATTTTGAGGTTAGATTCAATTTGTGTGACTTGTCCAGGGATATTTATTTATTGTCTACCGACACTCATCCAATCATGTGCATCGTTGCATAAAACATTTCAAAAAAACATTTTGTATTGTCCGACCCATGAACCTAAATCGTAATCTTATGGAATTAGTTTCATAATCTTAATCGTAAATTAGGGTCCAGCTATCCCTGATATTTATTTATCATGTTCAGTTTGACAGTTGATAGTTATTCATTTTGGGTATGAAAGTTTAATTTGTTTGTGCCTTTTCCTCGACCTACTTGATTATCCATTATTCGCAAGAGTCCTTACAGTGACATTATTAACATGTAATCACCTAACTCTACGTAGTACTGTGCTTAGTCGCATTGTAGTGGTACGGTAACATAACAAGCTTTTGTTCCCTTTGTAAAAGTTATTTGGTCTTGGATAATATTATGCATTAATTTACAATTAATCAAAATATTTCATAAACTAGTAACAATAGTTAGATTCAAATAAACATTATTACATTCTTGTAATTAGATTGCGTAAACGATGTTCAGTTGCAGTTGATTTCATAACTGCATAATGCATAACTTCACGCATAATGTTACTTCGTGTAGTAGGTATGTGATAATATATTTGTAAACAAAAATGTCACACTAACAAATAGATTTGTTTACTAAATTTTTCTGTGTTGTTTGGTGCCTCTTTGGCTCAGGTAGACAAACACACACACGATTTCCCTTTCCCTAGAAATACTAAAGCTTAAGACTGGTTTTTAATCCGATTCTCTTAGAAAGTTTCCCTATAATATTTCTCTATAGCCATATTGTCACTGATAACTACATTCGTGTTTTGTTTCCCTTCGGAGGCTAAACATTATACGTGAACCTGTACAAGACATATTTTCGGTTTACATACATCTAATAATAGATATAAGAATAAAAAATAATATCTTCACGCCGCGTCCCTTACGGGATAGGTAGAGTGTATCGAGTACTAAACCTCTTAATTTTTTATTTTCGTTTTTAGTGACCAAAACTTTTAAAATTTAGAAAATTATAGGAATCGAGTAGAAATTCATTGTAAACACGAGTTTTCAAATAACACATAAACATTTCACAATGCAATTTTAATAAACCCTTTATAATAATGGTAGTGTTTCGCAGCGACTCGCCCAAATTGGTACCACCGTCTTACCTATTCCTGCCGCTATAACGTCCAATGCTTGCCGTTGACGTGTTCCGGTTCGGAGGGTAAGGTAGCCGGTAAACTTTCTTTTGATCGAGTCCTAATATCCAGACCTCAGGTTGGCAACGGACCATTACAACCATAGCTGTTTCTAGGTAGCGTGAATTTCTAACCATCAGGAAATTCGTCTGCTTGTTTGACTTCCATTATCATGAAAAAACTTTATCTATTTAATACCTATTTTAAAACAAAAATACTTTGTAAAAGTACAAGTATCATTCAAAACGTGTCTTAGGTTACAATGTCACCATAACTTCAATGGTGATGTTACGCAACCCCGTACAAAGTTCCCATAAATTACCATCTAAGGAACATGACATAATCAATTTCGCAGCCTATAAAGCTCTTTATTTAATGAATAATGTTGGTATGGGAGCGACGAGCATTCAAAAGCGTAATTAAGTTTCGCACACAATTATAATAAAATGAAACAACAAAGTTACGAGACATCTGTTGCTCGTTGAGAATGTTTAATATCATTATCTGAATATGTGTAATGCAAATTGAGGGTTATAATTAGTGATGTTTACTGTCGAGTAAAAAGTTAACAAAAATCATTAAAAATATCACACTAAAAATGAAACATGCTGCAAGAGAGACAGGCGGTTTCACTTTTCACATCCGTGAAGTTCGTTTATGTTTGGTCTAAATCTTTATATCACATACAATTACAGCAAAAATAAACTACGTTTCAATATCAAAGGTTAAAATCTGTTAATTGTTATAAAAAAACATGATGGTGGTTATTCTGCTGCGTAATATTTCTACAAATGTTTAACTATCCCTCAGATAACGCCATGTATTGATAACGTAGATTTAAAACGTCACTCTTAACTCGTGAAATCTCTTCTTTTCATTTCATTGGAATGAGATACCATACACCTATAACTATTAAGTTTACTTAATGATCAGCATAATTACTAACTATTTTACTTACATGCCTAAATTTGAAAAGCTGTTTGGAGATTTAGATCTCTATACATAAACACATTATGATGAAATTTGTCACGCGGGTGGTGTCCAGATCTTAAAAAAACGAACCAATCGCTTCAACTTTTTAGTTACACACTACAATGCGAAATACGTATGCATAAATATTTTTGTAACATATTTATAACACATATGCCGCAAACATTTTTTTCGATTCCGATTAATCAACAGACTTCTGTGAGAAAGGACTTTAATGATTAAATTTTAAGAACCAAACCGCGGGTAGCACCAAGTATCAAATGTAAGCTGTTCCATGAATTTCAAGAGTAAACTAACCTTGCACTTACTTCGAAACCTACATTCTATTAACCTTTAAAAAATGCAAAATGTAGTTCAGTGTTTGGTAGAAAACATTTCGTTAGTCGGTGGTCGTCAGTTTTGCATAATAATGGCACAATGAGTCGAATGCGGCCCTGTCGTTGTTACAAAACGAGTAACACCTCCTTGAAGCCGCCCCGTGCCTCATGAATTATTCGATTTTGCGAGTTACAACACTCGCTCGTCGCACCAACCTCTTCAACAAATTGGCACCAAGCAGAGGATCCTGTCGGAGCTTCAATTTATAGCAATATTATTTTTGGCCCAATATTGAAATGCAAATAATTTTACGAAATTTAATAACCTTAACTCATTCCGATTCTGTGTGCTCGTAACCCTTCACTCTAAAATTTTGATAGGCACACACTTAAATGTGGTAAAGTTACAAATTTAGAAATTATCTTCGTTCTCTCTAGGTTCATCCCTAGACGCTACCTGCGCTAAGCTTATACTACGCTATCAGCCAGTGAGATTCAAAATGGGTCCAACTGTTTCCGAGATTAGCTGGAACAAACAGACAGAAAAAGCGACAGACAGATAGACAGACAGTCGTCATAATGATTCATGTTTCGGTCTGAAAGATAGGGTAGCTGATTGACTTGCATAAAATTATATTTATGGTGTCACTAGGCTACGAATATTTAATTTCTTACCACCAGGAGAATCGATAAGACCGCTTTTATGTATGTACCTTAGCAAAGTACACTTGCTATTATTGTTATTTTATAAATAAAATAATTGTTAAGGTGTACCTTGAGTTAAATGTTGTAATGTTTTACGTTTTACTTGGCTTTTATTGTAATTGTTGGTAAAATAAGGTTTGACAACATAAATGCATATAATTTGCTTACTGTGGGGTTAGCTTCAATTTGTGTAACTTAAACTCATTATTTATTTATTTAATAAATAATAAAGTATAATAATTCGTTTATTCATTAATTCATTAATTAGAAAACCAACATTAATAAAACCATTGCAATTTATTACTCCAGAATAAACCGCCCAATCACTATTTGCACTAGAAACTAAAACTCAAAATGTTTAGTAGGTATGTTTCATTTCATAAACGCCTGCCATTTCAAACATGAGTGAAATAATTGTGTAGGAATTATGGTTAAAAAATAACTTTATCATCCAGGGAAATTCCTGTCAAAATAGGCCCAGCTATTACAAACCCAGACAAGCTAAATAATTTATTTACTTCATATTTATGCATTTATGTACAGATAATATTAGGATGTTAATGTACATATTCTATTATGAACATAAACAAAATTTGTAAATTAATGTAATTAAAAATTTTTAACCAATGTATACAAGTAAATGAACGTTATTTATAATGTAATTTTAACCATTGTATACAAGTAAATGAACGTTATTTAATTTTAAACAGGGTTGAATGAACATTCGCCGTCGAACCCTTCTTTATTGCCACTCGGTCTCAAGATCATAAAATTAATTTCCGTTCAAGCTTTGAACATATAAATTTGCTGTCACCAGAATTCATTTCTGAATTCAAAAGAGGTTCTTACAAATTCAAATTATAAAGCCACTTAGCATTCTCGCCGTATATGAAAAACTTTAATAAAAATGTTTTTTTCTTAAACTTTTCTTTCTTTTACAGATTCTCAACCGTAGGGGTTGTGGACTGAAGCACTTCTTGACGTAAGTTTTTTTTTATTTAGCTAGCAAACACATTTTTATTCACTTTGAAGTATGTAATTGTATAAAATCGCTGAAAATTTATGAAACCTAATATTTGTAAGTAGTATTTTCGTCTTAAGTTTACTATATAGTATACTAACCTACTGGATTTTAGGTTAAAAAAGTTGAGAACAACTAGTAGTAGAAGTTTTGGGTTCAATTTCTAAGCAAAAACTGAAGCTGTGATTATAAACTATCTTCAGTAAACAACAAATTTTAACAGGAGCACAAATTTTCTGTGAAAAAAAATATAAATTATCGATTTTGTTTATGTTAGGTGATGAAAAATATTCCTGCTAAAATATAAGAGGTATATAACAAACTAATCTTTGTGTTTACAAAATGTCAGCCCGTCAGATAATGCAGGTTATCGAGTTAATAGACAAAATGTGGCAATGATAAAGATGATTATCAAATTTCTGTTTTTAAATAAAATTGAAATATGTACAAGAGATACGACTGCTTGTCGATGTGTCGTTAGATCGTTAGGTCGCTCGTGCATCCATCCATTATGAGAGGCATTTTTAGTAATTTTCCCTAAGCCTGACATGACTTCCTGACGACTTATGACTGATGACTAAATATAATTAATTGAAATTGATATAAAATTCGATGCAAAATTTCTACTTGACTAATGGCTAAATAGTAACGTGAAGGCCAAAACCCAAAGAAAGAAAGAAGATTGCTGAAAGTAGTCTCTAATCACAGTGGCTCCACAAGATTTTTGATGATTTAACTCTATTCCAGTGACAACCTAATTTATTCTTCTTTACAATTTACTCCATTAACTGCCACCAGCATTAAACTTTTATGTAGAAATAAGTGACGATTTAAATTGGAAATCATTTTAAAGTTCATGTTTCGAAATCTCTTCAATTCGTACAACATTTCGAATTGGACGCAAAAATTGTACCCCGGGACAGCAATAGCATTAACCACGTAGCTGATATATAATAGCAATTATGGCGGCGCATCCCCGTGACTATAATCTCTTTCAATATTGCTATAAAAGCTCGCGGTGACCAGCTTTAATTAAACGTTTAAATACTGATTAAAAATGCATTCCAGTAATATTCGTAGGCGTATTTATTATGCGAAATTAATGAATGCCAACATTCAGCTGTCTTTTCAATATTGGCTTGCTTTTAAAACATATTCATGAATTCAGATTTTGGGATGTTTCCGCTGTTTTTTAATTACGAACATTTTGGTATTATTACGTTTAATTATACATTATAATAATCTTTATTCGAAAATAACTACACCTGCGCTTACTTCTTAGATAATGCTTTTCTTCTTCCTGCGCTTAGGCTCATTTTAAAATAAGCGCTATTAAAAAGCATGACATTCGTTTTTTTTATTGTTCACCTTTACTAATTTACTTTATTATTAATACAATATTACTTTTAACCTGCCTGGTTCTGCCACCTTCCTAACTAATCGTAGCATATTATCAGTGCTTGCTATTGTTTTCTTCCAGTTCTGAAGGTACGGTAATAAGAAAACTTCTTCGAGCCAAAAAATAAGTAATATGACTACGTTACACGCCCTTAATATTTACATCCCAACCTCAACAAACTAATTAACAACTACGCTTTATTTTGTTACACATAAATCATTTTATTAATAAACATAAAGTACTCCAAGGTTTCTTCTTGTGTTATAGTTTTTTATCACACTGTGATGCAGATTATTATCATATTTATCTCCGTGGTGGTCCGGGCTCCTTTACAGAATAGACCATCTGCCTTCCTGCCAGGCAGCTCGTAAAATAGGCTTACCGTCACTACCACCGTGACATCTGACTAGGTGGTAGAGTTTCGCAGCGACTCATCCGGATTGGTACCACCGCCTTACCTATTCCTACCACCATAACGTCATGACGTGTTCCGGTTTGGAGGGTAAGGTATCCGGTAAACTTGCTATTGCTCGAGGCCTTACATCCCGGCCTCAGGTTGGCAACGCACCATTACCACGATTGGTGTCCCTAAGCGGCGTGAATTTCTTACCATCAGGAAATCCGTCTGCTTGTTTGCCTTCCAAGATCATAAAAAAATAATATCAACTTAAGCGTACTCTTACTTCAGTCAGAACATACAAATTTACAAACATTGTGATATTAGTGCCGATGTTAAAATTGGCCAAATGCCCGTTTAAAAAAAATCGCAATAATGTACTTCCCTTGTAAACACCTTATCATAATGAAGAAACACGTTAGCACTACTAAATTATTAATTCATCAGATCAATCATTATATCTATTGTGTATTTAAATATTATTTGAATCGGTTAACATAATGGACGTGTCTAAACGTATTGAAATAAACAGTCAATAATTACTGAGTACTTCAAATACAACTGAGTCACATCATTAACAAAATATATTCCAAAGCTTTATAATTACAAGTTTGTTCGAGTACTCGTGTGTTGAATGAAATGAGGCTTTGTAGTCAACCATTTTATGTTGCATTTATAAAATGGAAAGAACTTTACAGATTGTAATGAAATGAAAATACTTTTAGCGGAATATGTTGTTAAGAAGTTGACAAAAGTAGGCATACTAAAAATATATTCTGCTGCAATGTACAAGTGTATTCTGAAAGAAGATAATATGAAGGCAATGGGCAGGCCACATTGCTCTCAGACCGACAACCACTGGGGAAGAAAGGTTCTTGAGTGGCGGCCCCGCACCGGAGGACATAGTGTGGGACGACCTCCCACCCGGTGGACTGATGATCTGGTCAAAGTCGTGGGTAGCCGCTGGTTACAAGCGGCTGGTGACCGTGACTTGTGGCACTCTTTGGGGTAAGCCTATGTCCAGCAGTAGCCGTCCTCCGACTGTTGATGATGATGATGATGATAGTGATATAAAGCTCCTGTTTTTTTTATTGTCAAAGTGCTGAGTTTCCCGTTTCCGTTTTACCAAGTTTCAAAAACCGTTTCCACATCAAAAAACTCTTAATTTGATATTTTATTAAAGTCCCTCAAATTTGTTTTCTAAGCGAGTAAATATACCATTAATTAAGAAGGTTAATTATTCACCTCTACCGCAGGAAAATTAAGTTCAAGTAGTTTAATTTTATATGTCCCCAGACTACATCAAAGATCCTCACCTATTCTGTCCCGAGCTACATAAATAAGGATTTCTGTTTAAGTAATTAAGCCGCGTGAATTTGAAAGGTTCGCTGTCAATATTATCTAAGGGAGCAGGGTTGGAGGATGAATGGATTAGGGTAAATAGCATAAAGAGGCTTTTGTATCCGAAATTAAATGTCACCCACCGTCATTATTCAGCATTCGCTTGACACGCATACGATCGTTGCCAACTGCTCCCGCTCGTTTTTGCGTTTACACTGCGAACCTCCTTTTTCAATTAGATTATAATTAATGATTTCAGTGCCGATTTATATTTGATAAAAAGTCGCAAAGCGATCTGATTACCATGAATTTTATTTTATAATTTTTTGTAACTGGTTTGGTGTAAAATTTAAAGTTTTGTTTAAAAAAACGAATTCCGAATTCACGTCTGTTTTGATGGTTGCGATTACTCAGCTTAGGAGAGTAATGAGTACCACTGTAGCCATTTTAAGAAACTGCATAATAAGGAAGGTGCTCATTCCAAACTAATTTTGTTAACTTCAAAAACGATAGGAAATTTTATCATAAATAAAAGTTATCAGAGCGAAGATTGACCAATCCGTAAACTTACTACTGAAACATTTATTTTCTTCTAACATATTATATTTTAGCTACGTAAAAACGGCTCTCCTAATTCAGTGTCTTCGGGGTAATTTACCATGAGTCGTTTTTGTTGGTAGTTATACATCTTTTAACATAATACATGTAATCTCATTAAAATAAATGTTTGTTCTTGTTTTGGCTAAATAATTGAGTACTAATAAGAGTTACCGAGAATAAGTCACTAATAAGAGATAAGTCACCTTGTGCACAAAATTACTTGTGTACTATCTCTAAGATTTTTTTGCTGTGCAATCTCAATCAATACAACAAACCAGTAGACCAACGCTCACTAAAATCGTAACAGTTATAAAATATTTCGTTCCATTATATGAAACTGTATAAAGTGTCCCACTACTAATAGTTTTCAATTTTCATAACGAGATTACGGGACCAAAAACCACGTACTATTATCACCATTATAATATGAATACGTAATAAGAAATGCTACGGTTATTGTTATAGTGCGTCCAATTTGTTTTTACGGGTTATGACCATTTAATTTAAACTGTTATACCTTTAGTGAAATGTTCACTAGAGGACTCCAAATGGCACACATTTATTAATTGAATTTGATTTTATTTGTGCCACTATTTACCATTATCGCAATTTCTTTATTGAAGTGAAAACTTCTATAGTGGCTGTGCGCACTTTTTTTGGAATGGTTACAAACTTCTAAACTCGAGTCAGGACACGTGACCTTATCGAAATTTCGTAAGACGGCGCAGGGCGTTTGCGCGAATGTTCGTGTTGTCATGTTTGTGTACGATAGCGCAATAAATGAATATTGTATTCTACCACATAAATGATAGTACTTTCATACTGATAATTAAAGCAATTCGTTCAAAATTATTCCTTAATCATTTCAAAATATCAAAAATGCACAACGTTAATATTTAAGTTTTCTTCTGCCGGCACTCCCGGAGTGGAACCCTTTTTTTTCCATCCACTGCTTTTTCCAAGACTACAAACGTTGTTTTGTCCTGAGTTTTATGAAAAAGGAAACGAAAAAGCAGTTTACCTGATGATAAGTTAATAAATTATCATATTCTCTCTGCTTTGGGTTTGTGCTGAAACAAATCTCTTACGAAGATGGCCCCACCTATATTTATATATCATTTATGTATTGCTTATATGTTTTTATGCATATAAAGAGTAAACAAACAACGCCTTCCACGAACAGCAATAGCACCTGCGGGATTCTCACAGTTGTATTACCGCTATTTCAGAAATGAGTTTCTGTTTTTCTTGTAAAGTCCTTAACTTCGGAAGGGAAACATCACTGATAACAGGTTCTTTAAAATTCTATTTCTATCATATCACCATTTCAATATTTTGCCATCCCTATCAAAAAAGACCTTCTGCAGTCGGTGCTTTTGGAAACTTTTTTAATGGTCGGTTATCGTGATAGATTACCACTACTTTCGACGGATTTCTTCTATCGACTATAACCATACCTACCATACCCCTTTTGCAAACCTACAAGCATTAGGGGTTTACAAATCGTGTGAAGCGACAACACGCGCGCTAGCTCTTAGACTCAGTCGCAACAGGCACTCCCGTTTGTAATTCAACGTTACCTTCAGCCTCACGATAAGATAAAAAAATTGGCAAATTTCACCTCTTCCTGTGCAATTTTTTAGCAGCCACCTCCAAAGGCTGAGCGGCTCATTGTCTTGCCTGCTCTTCGTATCCTCCCTATCCAAAAGTAGAGTACTAAGAAGCAAATATGTTGGTCCAATTTACTTCCCCGGTTTCTCTCAAATACATATATTTATATAGAATCCCCCTCACACCTCTGCCACAACGAGACTTGGACTCTTGTATCTCAAGAGTGCAGACGCTGACATTATTTGACGTTTCGTTGAAGCCATATTCTTTCACGAAATAAATTAACCAAAATATCTATCTTTAGATGTAGTTAGTGGGTTAGGTTATAGTATCTTTAGATGATAAATAAGACCGTTAACATTACATCTTGAAATATGAACATAATAAATCTTTTTTATACAAAAATATGGTAAGCCAACGTTTACATATCTTGTCAGATATAAGAGGTAGAAGGATATAGCGTATGTTAAAATATTTTTATTAATCAGATAAGAACAAAAATTCCACAAATTCTTGTATCTCTTGACCTGTACAATCTTTCAACTTCATAAAACCTATCTATGTTTCGTATTAAGCTAGATGATTGCTGTAGCTGAGATTCGCAGAAAGAAAAAAAAATATAAAGAATATTTGATATAAGTTAATAATCAATTACAAACACTCGGGACAAATAACACAAATTTGTTTAGCACAAAAATAAGATAAATGAGATATAATTGTGTTACGGGTGTTTTTTAAAGATTTCACAGAAATACTTTCTGAATCTTTTCTGATATAGAAATAAATTCAATAAACACATGGACCTAGAAATACAGATATCATTATATATATAGACACCGAGCTAGGCAGATGGTCGGTGACTTTAATTAAGTTTGTACGCTATCGTCTAAGGTCTGATACAACGATACGTTCGATAATGAATTGATATCTATATAAAAAAAACTCGACATTTGAAATTAAACTACATAAGAAGTTGATGTTTACAGACTATCGAGTTGAGCATATGGTAGCTTTTATAAATTAAAAAAAATAACAAAGTAGCTTGTTTTAACGCTCCAAAACAAAAAAGGCGATAATTTCAAAATTAAGTAATTCTAAAAATATGTTTTTTCTAGAACTCTAGCTATTGTTTCTACTTAAATAATTTTAATGAAATAGTCATCGACGCTAACTAATAAATATCATGCATTTCTTACCAAGAACACAAAAAGACAAAAGCTCGTTAATTACATACTATGTTTAGTTTAGTTCGGTTATTTGCTTTACATGATAAGACAGTGAACAAGTAAACGGTACTCCTGAGGGAAAGACCGTAGCCTATGGATACCATAGATGTTATAAATGCGTCGGTTTCCTGTGGCCGGTGTTCCAGGCCTATGTTGCAAGTCCTACAGCTACCCGACCTTCCGAAGCGGAATAAGACACTATCAATGTGTAAATAAAATGAAAAATCCACAACTAATCACCCTTAGATGGTATAAGTAAAGAAATAGTCGGAGATTACATAACTGTAGATTAGTCTAAGAAAGGGGACATTATTGCAGCCATAACTTTTGTCATTCGCAGTTGGCGTTCCGCAACTGAATATTACATTTGGGTTTCTCGTCCTCTGATTAGAAGCCTCTCAACTGTCCCCAACATTTGTTAACCCGCTAAGTTACAACTCAGATGTGCGCCATTTGTACATACAGTTTATAACTTTGGGTTAACATTTTAGCGATAAGTTAATGCGGGATATGATATTGTGAAACTCGTGATAAACAAAACGTTTTAGCCTCACGATTGATGCAAAACGTGCCGTCTTCCACGTCCTTAATATATTAGGTCTTTCCTTTCCATTGTATAGATGGTACTAGAAGATAGAAGAACTGTGCGACTATCCATTAAAAAAATGACGTTTTATAATACCAAAGTTACAAAATACAAAGTGTTGTTAAACCGTTTGCTGGCTACAACGTCATTCAAAAGATAATGGCAACCAAAAGCTAGGACTTACCACAGGAATAGTCCGTCAATCTGAATTACTAAATTATTTATCTAGCAGGAGTCACCGTCACATCCCTATGCCCAAAATTTCTACCATTATTATTTCTTTACTATGGATACCCAGATTCTACAATAACATCTACGTTTCTTAATGTTTCCCACTATTTAATAAACCATGTTATAAAAAAAGTTTGTAAATCAATGTCAATGTACATTTCCTATAGTAAAATTAACGGATCTAATGATTAATAATTAGTTTTTAAACGAATATTGTCCTCTTAAGCTGTTTATTATTGAAACTATTTCTGAAGTTGTAAATTCTTCGAAATATTTTATTTTTAAAACCAGATTAAGTATCTTCAGTAATTTTCCTAATTAATCCTTCAACATCGAGTTTTACATTTTATTATTACAAAATATTATAGGATAAAACGTGAGTAAGCTACTGGCATCACAAAGAAAACATTTTAGAATTAATTAGTTAGTCTTGATTCTAGAATATAAAAATACTTTTTAAAATTGTTACTAATTAGTTCTTTTCCATGGAACTGTACAATATTCTAGAATACCTGAATAAAATGTAAAGTTCAATTTTATGAATTAAAAAGTACAAATTTTAAAATACAATCTGTTCTTGCTATTTATCTAAATATCTAAAATACAATCTATTAGTGCCGACACTTGGTGGAATGTATACAATGGTATATGTTAATAATGTATACAATGGTAATTGGGTGTATACAATGGTATACAAATTCTAAAAAATAAATTTCTTTCAAATTCTAAAAATTAAAATTCTAAAAGTTTTTTGAAAAATCTTTGAAAGAAACCCAAAGACAAGCCATCTGTGGACCAACCTCCCAATTAAAAGCACTAAACCTTTACCAAGAGGTAGGACTTTGAGCTATGTTCTAGTTTAGTGGATATATCCAATTATATATATCGCAAGCGCGTAATACACAATACACTTTAAATCCCAATCCGCATCTGCCTCCC
>NJDD01001272.1:265464-279854 GCA_002245505.1 Calephelis nemesis | reverse complement strand
GGATAAAACGTGAGTAAGCTACTGGCATCACAAAGAAAACATTTTAGAATTAATTAGTTAGTCTTGATTCTAGAATATAAAAATACTTTTTAAAATTGTTACTAATTATTTCTTTTCCATGGAACTGTACAATATTCTAGAATACCTGAATAAAATGTAAAGTTCAATTTTATGAATTAAAAAGTACAAATTTTAAAATACAATCTGTTCTTGCTATATATCTAAATATCTAAAATACAATCTATTAGTGCCGACACTTGGTGGAATGTATACAATGGTATATGTTAATAATGTATAAAATGGTAATTGGGTGTATACAATCGTATACAAATTCTAAAAAATAAATTTCTTTCAAATTCTAAAAATTAAAATTCTAAAAGTTTTTTGAAAAATCTTTGAAAGAAACCCAAAGACAAGCCATCTGTGGCCCAACCTCCCAATTAAAAGCACTAAACCTTTACCAAGAGGTAGGACTTTGAGCTATGTTCTAGTTTAGTGGATATATCCAATATATATATATCGCAAGCGCGTAATACACAATACACTTTAAATCCCAATCCGCATCTGCCTCCCCATCTTATTCTTAGTGTTTAATGGCGGTGTGTATGTTTTACCATCACATCTTTTTATATTTTGTTTATCTTTACATAATAAATAAATGTATTCTATAAAATCGCCTTTGTGGTCTAGCGGTCCAGGTGTTGGATTTGACTTCATGAGGTCCTGGGTTCGATTCCCGGGTCGGGCACAAAAAGAAAATGTGGTTTTTCCAATTTCCTAATAAAAATAAAGTTGCCCGGTAAAAATTAGATATGTGCCCGGTTGGCGATAGGCTTGCCACCTATCACATTGTGAGACTTAGTGTATTCGGCTAATCGTTTGTGCCCTGGTTGTGCCTCTGCCTACCCCTTCGGGCCCTCCGGGGATATGGGCGTAAAGACATACTTACTTACTTTACTTTTAAACTATAGAAGACCACACCAGCAGTAGGTAGACACCACGAACACTGAGGCACATATTATACTCGTAAGTTTAAACTGATGATACCCCTACCGTAACATCAGGGGTTAAAAACAATTCTTTCACGTAACTTTAGTACGGTAAGTGTTATGAACAAAACCATTTTCGTTCGTCCTCTTCAGTAAGTTATGTTTTAAGTTTTACGAGCGGCTGTGTAACGTCAACCCTCATCGGGACTATTAATGCTGGCGATTTGACCCTCCTAACTAGAGGATAGTAAACTGTGTTACAGTAAATTCCTCTTATCGCTTCTGTGTTAATCTCATATAAAAAAACTTAACTATACTTGCAATAAAGCGGTAAAAAAGTGTTTTTTGCAATTAATATAGTTAAAACAACAGGTGATTAAAAATGAGGAGCAAAATACATTTTTAGTTTTTTTTTAGATTTTTTTGTCTGAATATCCGTATCCCGACCGCGATTTACTCCGAATCTACTGAACTAGTCGTAAAGAAATATTACATATACTGACTTAGGTACTTTATGTTCTAAGGAAGGTTATAGGCTACTTTTTATCTCGCTAATTAGAGTGATTCCGTAAAAAATAAAGTATCTCCACGCCCATATCCTCGAAAATATAGATAGAGCCACAATCAACAATCAAGGCACCCACGACCAGCCGAAGACACTAAGTCTCACAGTGTAGTAGGTGGCAACTATCACATTGTGGGACTTAGTGTCTGTGGCTAGTCATAGATGCCCTGGTTGTGACTCTGCCTACCTATTCGGGGATACTTTTTTTTAATTAAAAGAAACCTAATAATTATTTTAAAGTACGTATCCGACTATACTCAACATGACACATTTCGTAGACTGTATTTTTTCCCCTGGAGTTGTGAAGTCGTCTAAAACATCGTGCGTACTTATAACACGATGTACCGTATTACATAATGTGTTCATTCGTCGTTCCATCGCATATAAATATACTGGTCGTGCATGTTTTGGGTTTAAATTGCTCAATTTCGCCATTCACCCGTTGTTTATTGTTACTCGCTAGGCGCTCTTCGAAGATCCTTTATTAAGCTCACTATCGACGAGGGAAAGTTTCCATTTGAATAGTTTGGTTTATTGAAAATTGCCTTTTCGGAGAAGAATGACAAAGAAAACATGGCCTAACTTATTTGTACGTATATCCCAGTTTGCATTTGAACTCTTATTGCGTACTAGCCGACCCGGCGTACTTCGTATCGCTTGACTTTAACAGTCACCAACAGTCATCCATTTAGGCGTGATGTAACGACAATGTGACATGGGGATTCATTATAGATAGATTAATATTTCATTGTTTACACAAATATTTTCAAATCAGAAGGAAATATAGTAGATCTGTGCCGTATAGCATGACAGAGTAATTAAAGCGGCAGGAATAACTAAGGCGGTAAATCCCTGCACAATTGCATAGTTTCTGCAGAGCACTTTACCACTAACAGATGATTTATACACCGTATATATTTGAATTGACATATGGTTGATACTTTTTTATACGACAACTACATGAAAAGCTTATATGAATGTGAATGAGAGTAAGTAAGTAAGTAGGTAGATGACTTACTTTAGTAAGTGCGCAACAAAATGATCACCATTAAAAGCTAAGGAAGCAGCGGCTCCAACTTGAAGTGTTAAAATTGTAAAAACGTGTTAATTTGTCTTTGTCTGACTGTTGCGCTACACATGGCATCGAGGCAGACGTAACTTAGCTTTTATGCCGATATGTCAAGCAGTTACTAGGGTAAAGCAAAAAAGCGAAGATCCAAAACTAGTTATACATATTCAACAGTACTAATGGTCTCCCGTTGGTCGAAATTCGACCATAGTAAATTTTAAAATCTTTTTGATAACAACGCCATCTTCATTTATCAAGACCAACTACTAAACTTTATGAATAGTTAGTGTGCTCTCTGAGATCTTTTATCGTTATCATCAATATATTTGTTTGTGTGTGTCAAATGCATGGTAGTGTGAATAATGTTTTATTTATTGATTTAATGTACTTTATAAGCTTTATTATTGAAAAATATTAGCGTTCTGCAATTCTTCTATACATAAGCTATAAGTATGTGCCAAATTTTATGCTCCTGCGTCCGCGCAATTTTCGTAAAAAAGGGCTCACAGTTTTGGCATCACGTATTAATATATAGTTTAAAAACATTACAAATTACCTGTATGAGGAAAAAGATAAGATACGGATATGAAAGGGATATGTCACCTATATTTTTATGTGGTAGCAACAGAGACCAAACACACGGCTCTCCCGACGGTAAGAGTCAACCGTGGCGTATTTAGACAGCATAAGTTTTACAGGTGCATCGCTGTCCTATCACCAGGATGTTAGGCCTTTTGTGCAAATCCTCATTGCTTTCGAAATGTCTGCCCACACCCTCATTTTTACAGAAGCCAAACAGTGGTAAGCAAAACGTGGTATTCATGTTTTGCTTTATGAAGTCATATATGATAGTAAACAAAGTTGGGTTAGTTACACCATAATTAATTAATTCTATAACAGCTGTCGTTTAAAAGAATTCGTTTTCACCTGAAACAACAAATGAAATATCTAAAGCACGCAAAAATATCTATTAAAATGTTAAACAATTTAACCGACACGAAACGGGCGCCACAAAAGATAGTAAATTATTTATAAAACTTAAAAATAAATATTTTCAGATGCGTTAAAATATTTCCAGCTAGAAAGTCAGTTTCATTCTATGAACTTTTATTCAATATTTTTAGATATTTGATGAATACATCGTTAAAAAATTTGAATAGATTCTTTTTGAAACCTGGATCGCATGCAGATCCAATGACTAAAAAAATATACGTTTGTAGAAAAAATGAAACAGTTAAGTGATTAAAAATAAATAAATAACATGAAAATAAATTATAAAGAGCTCATAAAAGGCGAGCACAGGTTAATGTAATTACGAACAAGACCACTGGTGGTAGAGTGCTGTGCAGCAACTTGCCCGGGTAGGGATCCATCGCCTTACCTATCCCGGACGCCATAGTGATTTTGTCATATTATTATGTTTTAAGGGATAGGATAGGCGGTAGACAGCTATAATAGGACAAAAGTCATACTTCTTTTGGCGCGTTAGGAAAAATGATGAGGGTAAATTTTTACGATGCGCGCTCACACCGTCACGAAAAACCGACATGATGAAGTCATAACATTTTAGTTTTTGAAAAAAAGGGTACCAACAAAGTAAAAGTAAGGACATCTACGTATGTTTGCGTGAGAACTGACAACTGTATTCACAATATTTCTTTATTTCTATGGTTAGTGTCATTTTGTCTACAAATGTAAAATAAGGCAAAAGATAAATTTTTTAAAAAGATTTTTATCTTATTACGCCGAAGAAGTATAACTTCTAACGCGTGTACATAAGTACACACACACAGTAGAATCCTCCAATATTAGTCTAGTGATGTTTTTTTTATGGCCTAGTAGCAAACAATAATGTGATGCAACTAAGTATCAGAAATAAATGTCTAGTAACTACATTCGATAAATACAATACATCAATTAATAATAATGTCTTTCTTTCTGTAGATTAATTCTTAAATCTGTTAGAACACGGAAAGTCTTTTTGATAAAAATAAGTTGAGTCCAAAAACATGGATAGGCCGATGCATTACAACAGTTTATACTTAAAATGAGGAATGGTCCAGATGTTTTCATGTCTTTAAGATTAGATAAGGCAATGGTACCAATTTAGGCGAATTGTCGCAAAACTAGCCTTAGTCATGGTGTTAGTGACAAAAAACAGACGTTCACTTTGTAGGAGCTACTTGGTAGGAAAGCAGTTAATATATTATCCTGCTTTGCTTAGAATCACCACAGAGCTGAAGACCTAGAAAAAACAAGTCAAAATACGATCCTGACACCTACACACCTCTGCCTTCCCCGGTAGTGGTAAAATAAGTTGTGTTTACAAAATAATGTAAGGAAACCTACATTTGCAGAACAATTCCATAAAATCGTAACGTTGTTTTCTTATTCGCATAAAACCTTTTTTTCAATTAACCTGATTAGCTTTACCTTTTTAGGATAATACATTTCGTAGAAACCACAAATTTCACGCTTGACGTGATTCAAAACACCCGGAAGTTCTAATTTAATTAGTTTTGTATATCCACCCAATATAAAATTACTTACTGAAAGATATCCTTAGTTTTTATATTTTTACATTAACTGATTCGGCAAAATTCATACGGATCTGCCTGTGTATATATTTTACTATTTCAGTTTTTCATATAATCATTACTAATTCCAGTAACTTGACGAAATAAAAGATCATTTAAACGATTCCGGGTGGTCACATACTCAAAGTTTGTCTTTGAAACCTAGCTAGACTAATGACCTAAATGACCCTCCCCTTGATTCCTCTTCTTAAATTTGCCCTTGCTCCAGGCCTTTTTCTCTAGAGGTACAAAGGGATAAGTGCGCCTTCCCTTTACTTCTGTATATGAGAGACCAGCAAACAAGACTGTGGCCTAAAGACATCATAGATGCGCCCCGACCTGAGGCCGACATATAAGGTCAATTACAAAAGTCTACCGGCTACATCTACCCTCCAGGCCTGAACATAACAGAGTTATTATGACGGCAGGAATAAGGAAGGTAAGGTGGAGGATCCCTACCCGGCTACCTGCTATACTCTCTGCTGCTGCTCAATCACCAGTGATCTTGTTGGTATTGACCTCTATTTTAACCTTAACTCGCATCTTACGAGCTGCCTAGTAGGGTGGTAGATGGTCTATTCCACTCAACGGATTAACATCCCCCACCAAACGTTAACTCCCTGAAAACGAAAAAAAGTACTGTCCCTGAAACCTTTCTAAGTCACGACAACATTAAACCAGGCCTGTTCGTTCATATGATAGTTTTAAGCCAGCAGTAAACTTATATTCACTTTATACTAAAATGATAATTGGTTACGCAAATTTTTTTCAGCAAGTTCTTGTAAACACTAAAACACTTACATAGCATGATAGTTGCTCTAACGTAAATTCCTAAAAAAACTGCTACATTACTTTTAATATTCCAGTACAAATATTCTTTTTTAATGTTGGTAAAGAAATCAGATTTTGAGGTAAGAAATGAGTTTAGATTTACTGTACTAATTTGCAAGTATATCCCCAAAATTTTTGGAATGCATTATAAGTAATCTTGTCTCTCGTCTTTTCACGCCAGTAAAGTCTCTTATGATTTTTGGGTCAAATGTTTCCATCTCTACTTCTTGCCCAATATCAAAACGCTTACATTCTACACACCCTACATAAAATTGCATCTTTGCACAATATGATTAGCATCATGGGAGTCTCGAGCTTGCACAATATTCACAATGTATTAACCATCTCAGAATAAGTTAACCATCTCACAGGAAGTTAGTATACAAAAGCGTTAATTGTGATACCAATCGTTAAATCTTTGCTCACGGAGGTGAAGCGACAGCGGGTTTGCCTTGAGAATAGAATTCGAATTTGTTTCACAGAACACTTGCTCAATTAAGCAATAACTCTATAAATTAAGGTAAACTTGTGAAATAACGATAACCGATACATAACGTTTAAATTAAGGTCCTGTAATTGGACCATGTCAAACGAACCAACCCAGAACTAGCCCAAAACTTAATCATCTGTATTAAAGTGATCTACAGCGTCTATGTTTAATACCGCGTTATCTAGGGCAATTAAAAGAAGTATTGAGTTCAATTTGAGTATAATAATTGGGTTTAATTCCCGATAAGAGTAGGTATTAGCGTGATATGTTGACTATGTTTTACATATTTATTTAATTTATATTACGTGATAGTGTTGACTAATACTTATATTAACGGCATATAATTTGTTTACTTTGGGGTTACATCGCTATGACGTGTAATACGAGAATAATTTGACATTTCTTATTAATTACTGTAATACACACACATTGAATGTGTATATTAATAAATAAAGGGAGCCCCGAAAATTGAAATACGTCGCGTAGTTTTTCGCATGTAAGTTCTTCACCAAATTTTTAATAAATGCAACTATTAAGGTAAAAATTAGCCTTTTAAATCAAAATTTCAAACTAAACACTGGAACGAATAGTTATTTTTGTTTACAATTCCGATGTCATAGGTGTAGTTCATTTAAAAGTGTAGGCACCGTATCAATCATAATTTTACACATCTGTTGAAATGCTGCACTGAAAATTTCTATCGTTCAACATATTATGTTATCTTTGAGTTTTCTCCGTGTTCTTCAATCTGAACTGATTCATAAAATAATTATTCAGTAACAAACGAACATTACATGTTATTGTACGAAAACTCCAACTTATATAATTTATAACTTCAGTAATTAAAAAGGTAAAAGCAACATTTCAATAAATTTTTCATAGCACATTTAAATATCCAATTAGACTTGTTAAAGTTTCTTTTTCTTTTGTATTCTATACAAAATGTTTTTCGATTCTCATTATCTATTTTCAACAAAAACTTCGAGTGGAAGGTTGAATAATATCAAATTAATGAAGCAACAATTTTCCACGAAATTTTGTAAACTTTTAATGTGAATTGTGAAATAAATTGGGTTTAAGTACTTTAGATCAGTTTTGAGTCCTATAGCAACAAAATAGATAAGTTCAACATTTACCTTATTTTAAGGATACGAAACACTTATTATTGTACTAGCTATTCGACGCGGGTTTAATTGCGCTATATATACATCTGCAAGTCGGAGCGAAGTCATACCTATTAATTTGTTTATAACGAAGCATATTATTTTTGTTTTTTTAACTTCATTGGAATACGTGGCCGTCGTTTGAAATTTTTCGATTTTTCCGTAGACATTTGCCATCGCCGTCGACGTATATTTCTGTTAAATACATTTCCGCTCCTCCGAACATTCGGAACTTTAGGAGAAGAGCTTATTCATTCCTGAAACCTGAGTGATCCAATCAGAAAACGCGTAGCACCTGTTGGTGGGCAAGCGAAAACTATATAACACTATTTTTCTTAGTAGTTTTAAAGATTTAAGCATACAAAAGGACATAGGGACCGAAGAAACGACTTTGTTTTATACTGTGTAGGGAAGCTTCTGACTATAGAGCTCAAAACGTGCTGGCGACAGCTTTTTATTATTCGATATTTTGAATAGTTACTTTATAGGTAATGGTTATTTCAGAAAATCATCAACATTAAGGTCACTGGATTCAGAATATTTTTAAAGAAGGGCAGACATTTAGATCGGTTTCGAGAAACGCAATAGTTCGTGGGAGCTTCCCACGTGTCGAATATGTTCGTTTTACTAACAATTAAAATAACCATGGCTCGTATTTAATTACGCCTGCTTAAGTAATTTGTAATGAACGTTTTGTTGTTCCATCTAAAAAGATTTATTAATACTCTTATTTCGTATGTAAGCGATCAGCACGGCACTACCGAGATCCGTGGACCGTGACCTGACCTTAGATGTTATAGGTGCATCACTGCTTTATAGCCGTGGTGTTAGGACTGATGCTCAAGTCTACCGACTATCCTAACCTCCGGGCTGGAAGATAACACAAGCATTACAGTGGTAGGAATAATTAAGGCGATGGATTCCTCACAGTGAAAGTTTCTGAACGGCACTTGACTCAGGGGTTTTTTTTGTTGAGAAAAATCATTTTTATTCGTGTCTAGTCATGTCATAGCAAAATACAGCCATATGTTATTAAAATTATGTGCTCAAAGATGTTAATTTTGGTCTTCTTTCATTATTATTTTTTCGAAATGTGTACTGTTGTGTACGTCTACAGACTTTTAAAACGTCACCGGGCTAGTGGGCGAACACAGTGCTCAGCCAGAGATTGAAATATGGGTGGGGCCTGGGACCCCCCTCCCAAATGATGTCTCCTGTGAGACCCTATCTTTGAAATATCAGCTTCTCCTACTCTGACTAAAGCAATGTCGCCAAAGTCAATACAGCAAGTGATGGAAAGCTTTGTTGTCCATAACACCGTGACCTCTAATTGTCTGTTTCAATTCAACACCTAAATAACATATTGGATTTAAATAAAGATTTAATTTTGACCAAATAACTCACATACTTAGCATAAAATGTAGGGTCCGTATTTGCAAATGTAGGTCTTATTTGTTAGACATAAATATGTCATGCTTATGACATTCTCAATCCAATCTCGTCAATTTGCTTGGTGATAGTTTGTTATTTGTAACCGCGTTAATAAGAAATTACACGAGGTGTGTATTACTGTCACGAACGCCATCATCGAAAATCACGATCGGAATTACTGGATAGTACGCAATCCAATTTCATCGGCATCGCCTGCGACGGGACGCGCCACGATGCAATCCTCTATTTGTACTTCACTATTGCACTTTTCACTATTGTATTTATCACATTTACAAATTAAAGTGACCTATAAATTTTAAAGTGACCTAGTCCTCTGTGGTTTAGCGGTTCAGTTGTTGGACTTGACTGCATGAGGTTCCGGGTTCGAGTCCCGGGTCGGGCAACAAAAAATAAATAGGGTTTTTCAAATTTTCTAATAAAAAAAAGGTTGCCTGGGATTGTATATGTACCCGGTTGGCGTTAGGCTTGCCACCTATCACATTGTTGGACTTCGTCTTCGGCTAGTCGTGGGTACCGTGGTTGCGCCTCTGCCTATCTCTTCAGGGATATGTACTACTACTATAAAAGTTAGCTAGCGAAATTGAAATCTTATTATAATTATACGTATCTCACGGTTTAACTCACGAGGCAAGAAAACAAATTATTTTCCTTCATAACAAAAACTATCTGCAATCGGTGTGTATTAAAAACCGCAGGCAGTACGGTCTTTTAATTAGAGAGTACTTCAGTACACAGGCAAATGCCTTTATACAGACCTTAAAATCGACAAGGATATTCGCACAGAATATTGGCATTCTGAATGGCAGCACGTCTGCACTTGGCACGCTCTACCAGACAATGAAATGTACCTACGACTTATCAATGACGTTATCATTTTAAACGACTTCAAAAAGGTTCTCAATCCGACTGTATATATTTTTTTTATTTTATGTTTTTTATGCATTTACTCGGCCAACCGATTTTGATGGTTTTTTTCTAGAATGAATAGGTCATGATTCCGAGTTAAGATCCCGTATTCAATTATACAATATATGAATACAACAATACAAAAACGAAAAAAATGCATTTTTAAATGTTACTCAAAAACCACTAGAAAGATGTTGATAAAATTCATGTGGTCCGCTTCGGAATACTTTGCTACCTATTAAAAAAATAATTATCAGTTCGCGACGTGGTACCCAATAAAATAATTGTAGTTTTACTGTACAATTATTGGGTAATTATAGTTGTATGCAATTCACTGCGCTTAATTATTTTGTTAAATATTAATAGGTGACTTTTCTGACGTGGTTCCTATAACTAGCGTGACTTGGGGTATACATATTATAGTCTTTAAATGTTATATTGTAACATATGCTATTGAACAATGGTATTTTTTATGATATTGGAAGGCAAACAAGCAGGCGGTTTTTCTGATGGTGAGAAATTCTCGCTTATGTAGTAATGGTGCCAACCTCAGGCTGCGATGTAAAGTCTTGAGTAAAAATAATTTTACCGGCTACCTTATCTTAGCGGAATACGTCAAAGTCAAGCGCTGACGTTATGGCGCCAGAAATAGGTAAGGGTGTGGTAACAATCCGTGGCGAGTCGCTGCGTAGTTCTACCACCTAGTCAGATGTCACGGTGCTAATAACGGTAAGCTTGTGCTCGCCTTTTACGAGCTGCCTGGCAGAAAGGCAAATGGTCTATTTTGCAAATATTCAATGTCATGGTATTAACTTCACTACATAGGTAGTATAAAAGTACAAGCATATATATAAGTCGCTTCCTCTGTCCCTATGTCCAATTGTATGCTTAAATTTTTAAATCTACGCAACGGATTTTGATGCGGTTTCTTTTAATAGGTAAAGTGATTGAAGAGGCAGGTTTGTATGTATATTTCATAAACGTGCAAAGCCGGGGCAGGCCGCTAGTGTTATATAAAGTAGGTCTACCACAGACCTAATAATCATACTAAACAATAAGCGCAAAGAGGTTTTTTTCAATGCTGTTCACCAATAATATTTCAGCACAAGGGCAAGAAATATAAGCCGTATTTGTATAAAAATACCACTATCTGATAGTCATGCCGTCTATGAGAACACCCATATAATGCATATTTCTCACGGCCGTCGGTTTCCGAGTATCAAATTTATTTTTATGTATACTTTTATTGTTTGCGGAGAGGATTGTCGCCTCCTTAGGGGCTGTTTGTATGCGGAGTGAGGAGAATTACGTGCGCTCGAGGATCCACTTGAGTAGTGGTGATAAAACAATTTGTACCGAGTATTCTGCTTAATATGAGTAGGTATTTAAACTGAGCAAACTCTTTGTTTTCATTAATTTTCTTAAGTAAGGAAGTTTTCGCGGTCCTGTAAAATCGTGTGCCGAAAAGAGTGGTCACGTAGCTATTTGTTTACGCGATCTTTTAAAAAAAACTATAGTATATGTCTTTTACTTTGAATTCATCTTCTCATATTATTTATAAACTACGTTATTGCAATCCAATTGATAAAATGACATGACAACCCTATTGCTTCAATAGATAAGTATCTATAATTACGTGATGCCAAAGCTATGGACCCCTTTTCACGAAAATTTCATCTGCAGGAGCATAAAATTTTTGACACACTTATAGTTTAAGTGTAGGAGAAGTGCTGAACGCTAATATATTTCAATAATAATGCTTATAAAGTACATTAAATCAATAAATAAAACATTACCCACACTACCATACATTTGACACACACTAACAAATTCATTGATGATAACGATGAAAGATCACAGATGGCGCACCATCCAGTTTGGAAACAAAGTAGTGAAGATGGCGTTCTTATCAACAAGATATTAAAATTTATTATGGTTGAATTTCGAACAACGGGCGACCACTACTATTATTAACTATGCTTAACTTTCATACTGTTCCATATTTGCACAGCGACTTTGCTATGTGACAATAGTATTTTTACGTAAAAATGTGGGACCATAAAGTGGATAAACCGTACGTAACCTAAATTCATTCTCCATTAAACGGCAACCGGTAATCCTTTAAGCCATGACCGAGAAATAAACTCCATTAGAATTTTACATATTGAGGTTGTTTTAAAATTAAGCTATGTTATTAATGAGCATGTGTTCCGCTGCCTCACTTGAGTTAGACACGACAAGGCCACGGGACTGCCAAGTCCTTCGTAACTCTAGCAATTTAGATTGCTGGATAACCCGACTAGTGCACACCGAGTTGGCAGTATAGTCCTACATAGTAACGCTCTCATAGATTATTATCTTGATATTATCAACTCGTTAGTCGAAGGGCTAGTATCATGAGGATCGGGTTCCATTTCCGAAGGGGTCAGGCATTTGGATGATGAATTGGATGTCAGCATTTCCGAATCGGGGTGGCTATCAAGTGTATTCTGATATCTATTTAAGTATATCTCTACTTATTGCTTCTAAGTCGTCGTGGACTAACACCGTTAATTGTAGTTGTTATGGGCAGGGCCTGAAATACCGGTATTTTTAGGAACCGGTATTAATGACCTTGAAGCAATACCAATACCAAGGCGTTACCTGTACTGTTTGTACCGGTACCAGACTTAGTACCGGTACTGTTGCTTTAAGGGTTCTGATACCGGTACTGTTTCAATAATACCGGTACTTGAAAACATATTACTTCATTCATTTTTTTCTTCAATCGAAGATATCTCTGTTCCTTCATGAGTGATTAAAATAATACCGATATATAAAAAGGAAACGCAATTGTTGTTTACCAGTACCTTTATTGGATACCGGTTTTTATCGGTATTAATACCGGTATTTGTTAGGTACCTGTATCGGGTCAGTACCGGTATACGAAATACCGGTACCCTCTTTGGAACCGGTACCCAGGTATCGAAATGACAAGAACCGCTAAATACCGGTATAGAACCTGTACTTTTCGTACCGGTTTCAAGCCTTGGTTATGGGTAACACAAGCATATAACTTGCTTACTTTATGGTTAGATTCAATTTCTGTAACTTGTTCAGGGTTATTTGTTTTTCTTTATTTATAACCTGTTGTGATAACACCAGTGCTGGCCATTGGCATCTTCTAATTTATTGGGTGAATAAGCCTAAAACTTACGCAAAAGGCTAACCGTGTCATGCCCGGTTCCCATAATCAACGAAACGTTATCCGTAGAGGGGAGACCGAGGTGAGTTGTGACATAGGAGAGCTGTGACATCGTTGATTTTTGGGAATCTATAAACTGTTTGTTAAATTGCAATAATGCACGTTTGGTAGCTCGAGATTTGAACTGATAAACGTACACTAGTGCGAGTTTAATAACCGTTAATAGGTTCCAAAAAATCAAGGATCTCCTATGTCACAACTCACCTCGGTCTCCCCTATTTGTTTTTCTTTATTTATAACCTACTGTCATAACCTATATATAATAAAATATATTATATATTATATATAATAAAATAAACCTAAAACTTACGCAAAAGACTAACCGTGTTACGCCCGGTTCCCATAATCAACGAAACGCTACTCGTACCTAGAATTAACTATTCGTAGTTTATTCAAAAGTAACGGAGGATAACAAAATACTACCATTCGTAATCAAAACGACTAGTTTCTTAAATATAGAAACTGGGTATTATTAACATACATACATGAAGTACTCTAAGTATTACGTTGACAATATAGTCTGTATTACAATGCAACATAGACTTTTATACCTTGGAGTACTTTAGTCTATGTTCAATATGATGTGACGACCGCACAATCATTATTGCCAATTACCAAATTATTCCACTAGAATGATCCAGCAATTTATATATATCTGAATTAACCAATTAGGGCAATCATTCAAGCTAGGTCCTGCAATATTACACCCGAATAGAAGCGGACACTTTGCCTACTCTAGCCGCCATAAATTTGTATTAGTCATTGTCATATTCCGATTCGGAGGGTAGGGTACGTCAATTTCAATATCCTTCCTTTATGTGTGTTTGTGCATGTCAACTTCAATATATGTACGTTATGTATATGTTTGTTAGTTTTTTATAAATATCACACTAATAATAATAATAATAAATCATCTTTATTTCACATAAACCTACAAGAGGCACTTGTGGCGGGTCTATATTATAATAATAAATCTACCACCGGTTCGGAACGCGGTCGCACACTGAGAAGATCCGGCAAGAAACTCAGCGGGCTTGTCTTTTTTTTCTTACTTTAAAATATATTTACAATAATTTATGTAATGATACAATATATTTTATAAGAG
>NJDD01001272.1:235498-265294 GCA_002245505.1 Calephelis nemesis | reverse complement strand
CATTAAATTTTTAAAGATGTACTGGGATGCTACAGTTAGAATTTTGATTTCTTTGAATTTTTCTCTCAGGGAAACTCTTGGGCCTAGGTTATAAATTGCCCTTATGGCACTCTTATTGAAGACCTACTGTATAATGAAAAAAATCTTCTGATTTTATTTTATTATTACGTATAAAAAAATGTTTTATATCTAAGGTTAAAGAGACGTAGACCTACTGCAGTTTTGTTGCAAAAACATTTTTGTTCATTATTCTTTCGTAGATCTTAGATAGGTTATTGAAATCGGCCAAAAGACAATAAAATTGTTAGATCATAATTCACGATATTTATGCATAAAAAGCTGATTGATGAATTTCAAATACTTATTAAAGTCGAATGTTCATTATAGAGGTAAAAAACCAAGAGCATATTATGTTATCCCTATCATTTATCAACTCTCTTTCACAGCATCGTCAAACGAAAAGGATCGAAAAACGAAGGAGACGAAATCTCTTTATAAATTATAAATAACTAGCTGCGCCCCGCGGTTTCACCCGCGTAAGTCCCAATCCCGCGGGAACTCCGGGATAAAAAGTAGCCTATATGTTATTCTGGGTCTTCAGCTACCTACATACCAAATTTCATCGTAATCAGCTTTGTAGTTTTTGCGTGAAAGAGGAACAAACATCCATACATCCATACATACAAACTTTCGCATTTATAATATTAATAGGATTGCTTTTTCACCTCACTCTGTCTGTATTATATATTGTATGAAGATTGAGCATAAAATAATCTCCACCTCTATGCTCTTTCTAAATAAGGTTGCTAAAATATAAGAAAGGTCGTTGCAACCTTGAAAATAATACAAACACGAAAACTATAATATTTCGATCACGTAATGCGTAAAACAAATATAAGCTTCTACAACACATCATTCTAGGCGCAAAAAGAAAGAAAGGTTCGTCCTTCGAAGAATACAATACATTATACTCAACTACCCAAAAAACGAATATTGTGAAGGACGATTTCATGTAAGCGTTTAGTTTATACTTTTTAAACTGAACATTCATACCTATCTCTCTCTCATCTCTCAAACCCATGCATTTCGTTCATTTTGTCACGTTATAAAATTTAAGGTTTCACCAATGCTCGTTTTTTATAATCCATGAACCGTAGTCATTAAGTATTAATAGTTAGTTTAAAAATATAGGGGTGCTACTCGTACTTTCAGTTTTATAACGGTAGATATCACAAGGCAGAACTCTAAGGATCGCTTTCATATTCCTGGGTGGTGGCATGTTTAGCTTTGATTTAGATTCTCACTAGAATTAAACCACTTTGTATTTAACGATATAACTGTCTTTTTAATTTAGCCCCAAAAAACTTTATATGGTACAATTCGTCCAAAACCCGACCCGTAACCAAAACGGCTCGTTTCTTGAATACAGAACAACCGCTTTGGTAGTTGAATGGTTAGCGTTCACGCCTAACTCCATCGACCAACTACGAGGCTCGAGTTCAATTACTGAAGGCATCTGTATAATGAACATTTGGATCTCATCTCTGGATCTGGGTGTTTAGTTATTAAATTTATTCTGTCAGCTATTTTAGCATTTAGACTAACACTTGTGGTCATAGCAACAAAGACTGTGTCGTTGACCAACACTTACAACACAAGCTTTAAAAAAAAAGGAAAAAAATATTTATTTACAGAATATGAGTGTTACAAATATGTTACGAAATTACATAAAGGTTCCAACATATTCTACCAACTTGTGGTTGGCAAATTTGCTTTGATTTAGGGTGTATTTGTGTAACTTTTAACAGCTATTAACTCAACAACAACAACAACAACACCAACAACAACGACGACGACGACGTGGTTATCGATTTGATCATTTTTCAGTATACAACCTGTATGTAGCAGTCCTACGACACTACTCGGAGACCTAATCAGTCATTAAGTCGACATTTTCAATACAAAATTATGACAATGACAGATTAAATGCTAATCGATGTCTCTGATTGCGACCACTAGTCATTGTTTTATGTTGTACTATCACTTCAGCTACAGATTTGATATCCCAACCTTAAGTTGCTATTACCCTTAATCACTTTCTTTTGAGTCCATAGGTGGGATATTTCCTCTTCAAAAAAACAGTCTAAGTTGCTTTTCAAACAATGATTTTTTCGTGACCTTAATTCTACACCTTACTTTATCGGAGTATAGTACCGACTATACTCCAATAAATTCCATGTGTATGTAGTGTAACATTTTTCTCCCACGTGGTCCAATGTACAGATTCAATGACTTTTCGTCGTCCTTTTGTAAAAACTTCGAAAATTGCATTCTAATGGGAAATAAATAATTAGCAAGAATACAAGAATAATAAATCAAAAGCATGAAATTTTCACTTCGCGAAAGTAAACAACGAATTAAAAGTAACAAAAGAACTTTACGTTAAAAGTACAACACGTTTAAACATTATTGAAACAAAATACGTGAAACCAATGAAAATCTTCTGAACTGCTTTGAATAAAGTAAACCTTAAAAGCATTGTTACTTATTTACTTGAAAAACAATTTGAATCCAAGTTAACCAAAGAGCTGAAACACACGTGACTTTTGAATACCGTGTAATGTCATTGAAACCTACTTTTGAACAACTTCAACTTTCGCGTCATCACATAGCCTGTCCACTATTAAGATACGTCTGGTATATAAAGAGGATTAACATCTTGTGATGCTCAGCTCGGCACCTTACCTTCACATCTTGGGTAATTCAGTCAATTTAATTCTTTCTTTTATTGTAACAAAAATAATAGTTTACAAAATCGTTTTTAAAAGAAAAATCCCGATCATATTAAACCTACCTTGAAAAAAATGGATGAAATCTAAATTATGTAAAAAAAAGATATTATGAGATCCCCTCAGTAGTCTATCGGTCCATTGTTGGACCGGAAATTATAAGTAGGTACGTAATTTACTTCATGAATTTTCCAAATTTTCTAATAAACAGCGTTTCCCGGGATTGAACCTATGCCCGGTTGGCGATGCCTGCTTGTTCGCTTTCAGCTAATAACATAGAAAGAAATGTATAAGTATTTTATGTAATGCTATTACGGCACACGAAATCATCAACTTTGTAACATCAAAAACCCCAACAAACGTGTTATTCATCTTATAAAAGTTGGTCACAGGAGGGTTTAATTTTCGCAAGTTTCCCGCTTCCGCCTCGGATGCTCTGTGAAGTATCATTGCAAGGAAGTTGAAGATATCAGCATACATTTTGATTAAATTCAAGACAAATATTTTAACTTATGAATTGTTTTGATGTTGTATCTTCCGGAAAGTCATGAATACAGTTTATGCAACACAAACATCATATCTTCTAGCTCTATCAAGATTATTAAGCGGTTTTTCATTTTTTTTTGTTTTTTCTAGTATTTTCAGATAACTACTTACTATTAAATTTGAATGAATGCATCTGTAGTCAGGACATAATCTTGTTACATAAATAATTAACACTTTTTTGGAAAAATATACGTATTAATCCAACCTTTAAGTAAGCAGATACATTTTTATTAAATGACTGTCAGAGAACGGTAGTAATACCCTTACCCCCTTACTAATAAAACTTACACGCCCGTTGATGTAGCGTTTAATTTATTTGTTTTGCTAGCAAAAGTGAAGTTACACACTAGATCAACGGGCGTGTAAGTTTTATTAGTAACGGGGGTCAGTATATAGGTTTATATATGTGTGTCTGTGTATTATAAACATATGAAATAATCTTTAACTTCTGAAAAAAATATTACTTTCATGCACACAATAACAATTTATGTTTGTATTTCCAGATTTAGTACCCAATTTTATTTTTTTATTAAATTCATGTATTGTGCAGACAAAAGTTCGAAAGTTGAAACATGTTTTAAATCTAAATAATAATTTCGTGTAAATTCCTAAATATATGCACACCACAATGAGATAGATTATATTAGTATAAACAAATATTTTTGTAACATGTTCTAACACACAGATACATTCAGCAAATAAATATATTTCATTCAATTAAAAAAAAACAGTTATTCAATGTGAATATAGAAAATCGCTCGAATATTAAGCGAATTAAAGAAACTAATGAGGCCGAAAATATTTAAAGTATCTATTATATTGTGCAAAAAAATATTTGACAACAATAATAAATTAGACGGTGAGGAAAGATGCACAGATACAAATCAAACGTCCTTAAACATGGGAATAAAGTTACAAGTGTAATCTAGTTTAAGGTTTAATTAAAATGAAGCAATTAATAAAGAACATTGGTGCGTATCAAATCGGTATAAAACTACGAAACGTTATAATGGGTAATTGAGTTTCGTTCCCACACGGTATACTCTATGCAATATGTTGCATAGGGCAAGGTAATTTGTACACAATGCAGTTACGCTCGGTGCACCATACATACATACATCTACTGTCATACAACTGTCTATTGTCGGTATCAAAGCAATAACTGCACCCTACCATGAGTTTTGTAGCGCTAAAATTTGCTAGCGTCTCTGTAAATCATTTGCATAAAGTTTTTAGCGCTATAAATCTGAAAAAAACTGACTCCGCTTTTAATGATTACGTCGTCTAAATACACACAAATTTTCGTCGATTTAAAGTTAATACTTAAATAATATTTTAACAAGCGCAATAGAATGTAGATTTCAATTTACCAAGTTGCATCAAAACGGTTAGGCTTGAATCTCGGTTCATGAAAATTGTAAATTTAATTCAAATTTGTATGTCACTGTGTACTAGATACTAAAAAAAAACAACTGAAGAACTGAACTGCACCAACTGAAACTGCTGAAAAGTATGCTCTGCTAGAGCAACACACAAAAATATCCATGACAGATATTGGTTTGACAAAGACGACATTTCGCATCGACAGGACATGTGCGTCGTCTCGTTGATCGAGTGGTCAGCGTACACGCCTAACGATCTATAACCAGGTTTGGCTTTGTCCCCGGCAAATAGGTTCTGCATTTTGCATGACGATTTTTCCTTTTTATGCTGTTTTTGAGTACATTTCTATTATCAAAATGTTCCATTTCTTTTATTTATATTTCATTGGAAAAAGATAGCATACACTTATAAGTTTATATGCTCAGCATAATCACCACCAGTGTCTTTGTGACTTATTGTGGGTGTCCTGGTTGTACATTTGCCTACCTTTTCGGCGATACGGTCCTGAAAATACCTTTTTATGATAAAATTTATTAGAATCAATACAGCAATTTCAATATGAAAACTGAATTTATAATACCAGTAGGGATCTAGACAAGAGAAACCGCAGGTAACAGCCACTAGGAAATATGTCAAAACTGAGGTTCAATATTTTGTACACATATTTACATTTACAAAAATACTCGCACTGAGGTATATTGATGAAGCAGATCCAATATATTTTTCCGCATTGCGTAAAAGTGCATTAATTTATATTGTTAATATCCAGGTCGAGAGCAATGACTTGATTGCCAGTAATTGATTGACACCTCGCCAAATAGCGTATACCGTATGCAGAGAATTTTACTGAGAAAATAAAACACAATATGATTTATTTATCGCGTACTTTGCAATTTTTTACTTCTTCTTTCGTAAAAATGAGACCATTCGTTCAGCTGCTAGTAAGTGATTACCGCTTTCCACAAATAACTTTAGGAATGATTAAGATTTCTTTAACGGTAGGAACCGTTGGAGCTATATTTTCTTTTGATAAAACTGCGTTTTTGATCGAGTCACCGACCAAACGTGAGGCTGGGGTTCAATTCCCGACGGGGGCAGGCATTTGTGTGATGAACAATTAGATGTGCGCATTTCCGGGTCTGGGTGCTTATTAAATTTATTCTTGTATCTGTTTAAGTATTTCTACGTATTTGACTTTGACTAATATCCATAACGCAAGCATATATTAATAATTTGCTTACTGTAGCTTTGGGGTAAGATTAAATTTGTATAATTTGTCCAGCGATTTTGATTATTTGTTTGTTTGTTATTTGTAGTAAAATAGCTCCATATTGTTTTTAAAATGTCACTCAATAAAATTCTGGACCCTTTGTAGCGTTGATTTTACTGTCTTACTTTGTTCTGGAGTTTCCGCGTACAGAATTGTGAATCGAACTAATTTTCATGCGATATTGAACTTGCCTAACTTCCTGACAGTCGAAGTTACACGACTTAGGAGTCGCCGTTACTATTATCTCATTTCAAAGTTCCCAGTTCGATTGCGTGATTTAGGGATGATTCCAAAGTGATTTGGAAGTGAGTTTTGATTGTATTTCTGAACATATGCGTATCGAAATCGGATTATTATTACAAATATCACGTGACGGTTTCTGTTTTAGAATCCAAGACTTTTAGATCGATTTAGTAACTTAAATATTCTATGTTTCTATTCACATAAGATTCTATTTGTACGGTAATTAGAAATAATTAATAGTACTTAATATTATGTTGGTTTTAAAATTGGTGCAAATGGAGCTTTGGGGCACTCTTCGTACCATTACAATTTGGCTCCAAAATAACTTGTCCAGGGTAAGGATTTTATCGGTATTACTAGCTTATTTATGTCTAGCGCCATGCTATCGATTATCTTCATTGTTTTAGTTTTGAAAAAGGAACATCGCAATACCAAATTTGATTAATCATCTAAAGTATCTATTGGGACCGATCTATCTGCTTTTTTATCTCCAAGTGTTTTAAAAATACAGTTTATAGTTGCTAATAATAAAACTGTGCATGTAAGTACTATTCAGTGTTAATTACCAAACCGCTTAGCCGGAAGCTGGAGTTTAATCCTGGATTTATATTTAAAGCAAAAACTGCTGTCACATGTTGACGTTAAGCAAACGTGAAAGCATTAGGGCAGCCACTTCGTGTTGCAAATTTTTGAATATATCGAACATCAAACTTTTATATTGACAAATTTTCTGATAGAGGTTATAGAGTGCTGAACTTGCTGAGCAACATGCCCGGAGGGTAGGTTTGCATACCCGGCCATAGGATAGCGACGCACCTACAACATCTATGGTGTCTAAAGGCTACAGTTATCTCTTATTATCAGAGGAGCCGCGTACTTGTTCGCTGTTTTTTTTTTCTATGAACAGCTATTTAATTTTATATTACACAATATTTCAAATCTAGCACATTTCTGGCCGCCAATAACGTTACTTTTACGAAGCCGATTATGTTAGAACATATTTAATTCTAGTTGAGTAATAAAACTTTCTTATTTATTATAAAATTTTTAATATTCCATTTTGTAGCTTCCTAATGAGTTACAAACAAACAGAACATTTTTTCTCAATTATACTAAGAGGATTACGTTTATACCCTGAGTGATAAGTGTAAAAATAGATCCCAACCCTTTACGAATAATCGTGACCCTACTAAGGGATGAGCGAAAGTATTATGTTACGAACAAATAAACTTTGTTTCTTGCACTCGTACTTAAAAATCTTTTAAGAAGTTGTACTTTGTCACGTATTTCCGTAAGGAATTGAATATCTAAACTAAAGTGTTCATGTCTTTTGATTTTTTTATCGTTTTTTTATTTTTTTTTGTACTGTGTAACGTTTATTATTATACTCTACAAGCTGACCCTGTCTTTTTTTAACTGCTTTATTTTGGTGACATAACAACCGCAAGATTCAACACTCCAGGAACCCATTGAAATATATGTACAAAATTTCATAAAAATCGGCCAAGCCATTTTGGAGAAGCTTTGTTAGAAACACTATGACACGAACATTTTATATAATACTAACTGAGGCAACAGACATTGGCCTGTCCTAACAGAAAACATTGAAATGTTGTTTCGTATGCAACAAAAAAAAATTATCAAAATTATGCTATCTGATTACGCATGATGCGATGACTAAAGGAAATAAGGATACGTTTGTATATATAAAATTGATTTCCCTAAATTTGTGGCTAATACAGTTCCAACAGTTCTAAGCATAAAACCAAAAATAAGGAAACAATTATTTCCAATAAATAAAAAATTCGTTTCTACTCCACTGGAAACAATTGGATGAGCATCGAATAATTCAAAATGCGATGCCAACCCTAGACTTCGGCATCCAGATTGACAGCGTTGCGACATTCGACGTGCCCCGGAATAATGACCCCTAAATGAACCATGGAAGCTGATCAGATCCGAAATGTGAATGACGTGATTGCATTTAAGAGTTACTGCGTTATAAGCGAAAATTTAAATGTTGATACATTATATATGTAACCAAGTGGTTTTATAAAATAAAATGTAAGCGGTATCCTGAGAAATGTATTTCATTAGAAGTAAAAGAAGAAGAAGTATCTTCTCGCTCATATCCCCGAAGATGTAGGCAGAGGCCAACTATGGCACCCACGACTAGTCGGCTAGTAAACACTAAGTAGTAGAAGACTAGCCCACTGAGTTTCTTTCGCCGGATCTTCTCGGTGTGTGGCCGCGTTCCGATCCGGTGGTAGTTTAAAAAAAATGTCGACGCGCACAATTACGACAAGTATGGTTCAAGTGAATAAAGTTTTTTTCTGACTCTGATTTTGATTCTGACTTAGTCCCATAATGTGATACGTGACAAGCCTATCTCCAACCGGGCATATATCCGATCCCAAGCAATATTTTTTTATTATAAAATTGGAAAAACCAAATTTTCTTTTTGTTGCCCGACCCGGAATTCGAACCCGGGACATCATGCAGTCAAGTCCAATAGCTGAACCGCTAGGTCACAGAGGCGATTTGATATGATTTGTTTAACTTTATTTAATGGACGGATTTAGTGGGTGCTTTGAGTAAGAAATGTGTGTGGGTGCCTTTAGACGTCAAAGAAAATCGAGGTTGAAGTCTTAATACTAAGTTTACAGGCTGCTGCTCAACCACTGGAAACGTTCTATTCATTTCATTTTCCATTAAATATCGTTCATTTCTATACAATCACAAAAATTAAACCTTCGTTTTATTATTAAAAAAACAAATACTAAAGTAAGAGTAGAGTAACGTCGATAAGTCTGTATCATAATGTATTCAAGACTGTAATACTTGTTTCAACCTTAGATTACTTTAGTCTATATTTATGAATATATCGACTTACGTTTCGGAAACACCTTTGCCTTAGTTTTCTAGTCAGTTTTATGTTAGTTTATTTATCTGGTACTTACGTTCAATAAGCTGTTAAGTTAAAGAATGTTTAGCGTCATTACGAATATAAAGTATCTTCACGCCCATATCCCCGAAGAGGTAAGCAGAGGCACAGCCAGGGCACCCACGACTAGCCAAAGACACTAAGTCCCACAATGTTATAGGCTGCAAGCCTATCTCCTACCGGGCATATATCCAATCCCAAGCAACATTTTTTTATAAGAAAATTGGAAACCCAAATTTAATTTTATTTTTGTTGCCCGACCGGGATTCGAACTCGGGACCTCATGCAGTCTAGTCCAGCAACTGAACCGCTAGACCACAGAAGCGATTATTACAAATAACAAAAATATTTTTTTTTATTTTTAAATTTAATTTAAAATAATTGTTTCATAAAACAAAATCAAAAACTTATTTCTTCTTTTCAGGTAACGTTCACCCCAACAGAAAAGCTTTCAGAATCTCTTTGGAACAGTTCAAAGTAAATCTTAGGTAAGTATAAAAAAAAGTATCTTCACGCCCATATCCCCGAACGGTAGGCAGAGGCACAACCAGGGCACTCACGACTAGCCGAAGACACTAAGTCCCATAATTTGATAGGTGGCAAGCCTATCGCCAACCGGGCACATATCCAATCCCGACCAACACTTTTTTTTATTAGAAAATGAGGAAAATCGAATTTTCCTTTTTGTTGGCCGACCCGTTATTCGAACTAGAGACCTCATGCAGTCAAGTCCAACACCCGGACCGCTAGACCACAGAGGTGACTAGATAAGTATCATACTTTTATTTTCTTTAACATAGCTACATATTTAGATTTTAAAATAATCTGAAATCACCGAATAATATAAGTGTTAACGCATCGCAACAGGGCAACATCCACGCTACGAAAAGTTACCCATCGATACTAATAATTTTCAAAATAACATTTTATTTAATGAAAGGCAAAGGTAAAAAAGGAAATTTTATTTTTAAGCCGAGATCTCTCTTTCTGCACATATTCTCCGTAACGTTCTATGCATTTATCGAAGCGTAGTGTTCAACTTGTCCCAAACAAGTTGTAGTTTTTCCATATATCGATATTTCGTTTAACTGAGTATTTGTATGATAAACATTTTATTAAATAGAACACTATACACTTTAATAGGTAATTTTCAATAATCTTGCTCTTGGTACCTACTAAAAGTCTAAAATAGACAGGTCTAAAGGCTAAGAGAGGCTGGCGCCATTTTGTACCCTACAGAACTAAAATAACTTCTACTTAATCTTTAGTCGTTCCACACACTCTAGTCTGCTGAAATTAATTTTATAAGTTATAGATAGCGGCAGCATTTAATTTGAGATTAAAATATTATTAAATCAATAGATATAAATAATAATAATAAATAAATCTGTAACGATGAATTTATTTAGTAGATACTCAGTAGGTACTGTGTATCTGTAGAAGATAACTACCAATGTAAACGGTAAAGAAAGAAATTAAAATTTTGTCACAGTGTTTGAATCCCCAGTAGATTACAGCATACGTCGGGTTATAACGAAAGGGTTATAAGTTCAAATCTTGTCTGAAATGAAAATTTTTCTGTCCGTAAAATTAGTAGAACAATAAAAAAACAGTAGCAGTCGTGGGACTGCCGATAGAAGTGAAAACGGAACTATTAAGTTGAGAGTAATTAAAACTATATGCAAAAATTATATGAATTTTTTTATGTTTTATTTATTAGTCACATATTATGATGGGTTAAACAAATCATGAACAAAATATAAATACAAAGTGGTTGAAAAAATAATTAATATACAATTATCTTGTCAGTTAGAAATAGTCGATGTATTAGTGTATACGTGTACACGGGCTACTGCGCGTGCGCTAGTCTGGCTCTCCATAGCTATAGATATACTGTTATCATTAGCATGTCGGTGACGCGAACCGAGGATTTTCCCTCTACCAAAACGCTCAACGCGCCTAAAGAAGTTTTCGCTTCAATAAATGCCACTAGACAAATTAATCAAACTCTAAAGCAGATTATTTCCTTGTATTATTACTGTTGTTAATCAACGATACTGTGATAGAACTACTTAAAAATATACTGGAGTAAATTAATAAGCACACAGACCCAGAAATACAGAACTAAGCCAGTCGAGAAACAAACCAGCGAGGCACTGGATATGACCAAGTCTATCAATACAACGGCTAGGAGTCAATGATACATTGATTTCTACCTTCGATAAATAAAGGTCCACATGGTCTATATTACCGTACATTGTGGGTGGAAACAAGTTAACCAAAAGTTTTATCTGAACCTCACTGAGCTGTCCGACAAAGTTTATCCTTCTTTCAGGAAGTCAATTAATTGCAAAAATCTGCCTAACTAGCCAACAACTCATATAAGTTTCATTTGATCGCTCCATTGCCTTTTATTAGATTGATGAACATTTATGATTAGACATTCATACTTATATTTTGCGTTACATACATAACATTTTTATCAGTTACAAAAAGATTGTTTCTTATGTGAGAGATTAGCGAATAAGCACTTGGCTCCCCTGACTACCCTGGCCCATAGACACCATAGTTGTAACAGTTGCGTCTTTGTCCTGTGGTTGGGATTTTAGGCCTAATGTGCAAGTCTACCAGCTACTCTACCCTCCTTACCGAAACATGGAAGAGTATGGCGGCAGTAATAAGAACCACCATTGGTCTTGTTGGTCATTTTAACCTGCGCACGCCTCTTGAGAGCTGCTTGGCAGAGAGGCTACCTGGAGACACAGGGTAAACTCTCCTATCTATTAAAATAATTATTCTATCACTAAACACATCTACATTGCAGGTAGCACTTGAAATCTTGAAGCTTATGAAGGTTTCTAAATCTCAAACCAATTCAGCTCTTTTATGCCTGTATTTGACAACGTGTACGCTACATACATGCAGTTATTTAAATAAACCTAAATAAATTTAGTCACATTTGAATTAAATTTTAAATTCTTTATTTTCAGAACATCCATTTTCCTCTTTAAATGTTTATGCTAAAAAATAAGATGAGAGATGGAGAGCACTTAAAACCCTACTAATTGTCGTGGCGTACATAAATTGACGTAAGCGTCCTCATGCTCCCGACGCCGTGGAGCTCCCGAGGAACATGCATGTCTGGGAATAATAATGACATCTCCCTAATGCACGCGTGACCACGAATAATAACATACAACACGAACCTCTATAATAATGAAATTCAAATTTATAAAATATCATTATATTCAATTCAATATATTCCTATAATCAACGAAACGTAATCCAAAAGTTTAGCCATTCGTAGTTTGTACAAAAGTAACAGCGTTACTCATAATTGCAACAAATTTTCAGAATTTTTAAGCATTGAAAACGTGCGATCATTGTTAGCAACAGAGGACAAACAAACACACTTTTGTTTTTATAAAGTTAGTAGTATAATTTTCTATCGTATTTATCCATCCTATATTTATATACGTTGAATGAAAATTTTAGATTAAATTTGTAAGGTACTTTATTACTAAAGTATTCGAGTATCCTTCAATAATATTCACCAAACAGAAAGTTTGTATATTTAGGCTCTTAAACATCAATGAAAGTAAAGAGCAAATATTTATTATTACTTAAATATGTCTTGAAGTTCTATAATTGAAGATTTTGCTAGTACGAGAATGTACGCTTCAGAATTGCTAATATGTACTCGTACCAATATGTACTCGCACCAATATGTACTCGTACTAATACGAAAATGCTAATCTATATATAAAAATCGTCGCCTCTGTCGCCTCTGTGGTCTAGCGGTTCAGTTGTTGGACTTGACTGCATGAGGTCCCGGGTTCGAATCCCGGGTCGGGCAACAAAAAGAAAAATGGATTTTTCTAATTTTCTAGTTTAAAAAAAATGTTGCTCGGGATTGGAAATGTGCCCGGTTGGCGATAGGCTTGCCACCTATCACATTGTGGGACTTAGTATCTTCGGCTAGTCGTGGGTGCCCTGGTTGTGCCTCTGCCTACCCCTCCGGGGATATGGGCGTGAAGATACTTTACTTTACTTTAAGTATATATAAAAATCTATATCTATCTTATATATATCTAATCTAATCTATCTATATATAAAAATCAATGCCACTTTTCGTTGTAATTTTATAACTCAAGAACGGGCTCACCTATCCAAACCAAATTTTAAGCCTTCGTTTGGTCTATTTAATAGATGATTTATCCTTCATTTATCACATGTTTGTAACAAATGAATTCAATAAAAACCCGCCATTTCTTTAATGGGTATTTTTAGTCCAATTGAAACTTTTTAAGTTGTTTTTTGTTTTTGTTTTTTTTTATTTATTTATTTTATGTTATGTCATTCATATGGTCTTATAGGTACGTAGCGAATCACGTACCGGGCCGCTAGTAAAGTTGTATAATAAAGATTTTAAGTATCGGAGGGTAACTTGAGCTTGACGTGTCCAGTGTGAAGAGCTGACTAACCTTAAGTTGGGCACTTAGGCTTACAATTAAATTAAACTTAATGAAACAATTAATTAACATAAACAAAGTTATAACTGATTCATACATTATCTCATTACGCCTTCAAAGACCATGAATGTGGGAATGCACAGAGGTAATAGAGTGGTAATGGAGAAATGTCTGCTTTAGACAGACAATGTACTTTTGAGCGTTTCGTTGGTCGAGTGGCTAGCGTACACGCCTAACTACATTGACCAACCGCGACGCTCGGGTTCGATTCCCGATGTGGGTAGGCATTTTTGTGATGAACGTTTGTCTGCATTTCGGGGACTGGGTGTTTATTAGATTTATTCTGGTATCTATTTCAGTATTTCTAAGTATGAGTATCGTTGACTAACACCCATAACACAAGCATATAATTTTCTTACTTTGGGGTTAGATTCAATTTGTGTAACTTGTCCAGGGATATTTTTTTATTAAATTATAACTTTTGGGTTCTACACCATCTTATCTGCAAACACTTTCAAAGTTATGGAAGGTGACTGCATCAGTTTTAATTTGAATGCGAAGAAAACCAAAGTAATAGTATTTGACAGAGATGCATCCAGAACGAATTTAACAGTTTTAGTTGATGATGAATTGCTAGATCAAGTGAATGAAATTGTATACCTTGGTAGGGCTTTTAGTATGAACGCAAAGTACAGTACGTCGATGTAAAAAGGAGAGTGTGTACAGGGAATAGTTTGAGGGTTGGGTCAAATCGAGCGATAAAAATGAAAGTGACTATAATAACCTGTGGTGTAACGCTCCCTGACCGCATTCGCAACAGTGTGATCCGAGAAAGAGTGTGATATAAGAATGGGAAAAAGCATGCTACGTTGACACAGCCACTTTAAAAATTGACAGATGAAAGATTAACAAAGTAGACACACAGTGTGAATCTGGATGGATGGGGAAACTTAGGTAGACATTCAAAGATCAAATCGTTCAAGATTTTAGCGAGGTCTGTCAAGAGTCTCCGAAAAAGGCATATGAAAAGAGTAATTAGTGAATGTGAATGGGAAGTCAGACAGATCTGCAAGAATCGTGACGTTTGGCACTCGATACACCATAAGGGAGTTGGCGTGAACAAATGTTTGTATTTGTATGTGAATTTATCGTATTAAATTTTGAACACACGAAAAATTGATTGCGCAGTCTAGACAATGCGACTTCCAATATCATTAATTAGGCATGCCAAAGCTTTGATTGTCAACAACAACGCTACCAACTGTATGCTGCAATTTCGCTGCTTTAGCTCAGGAATGCTCAGTGCTAAGATTTTGACAGATGTATCAATACCTACGTATATTAATTATTACTCTGTATTCGATATCTTTACGGTTAAAGACTGTAAGACTTGAAGGTCTTATTAAAAGCATTGTGCGCTGTTCTTCTGGTCGATAGCAACGCGTGGCCGGCTGCAAGAAGACATAATACAATAACTTTTTGTCACCAAAATGAAAATGCTAAGATAAGTGTGCCCCGTTACAAGACGAGATATGAGTACATTCGGGGCAGCCTCGGTGTACGTGATATAGCTGATAAGCTTCAGGAAACTGGGTTTTGCTGGTCTGGTCACTTCTCATGCGTAGGCCGAGAAAATATATAGGAAAATATGCTTTAATCTAACAGTGCTGTGAACAAGATCTCTGGAAGACCTAGAAAGCTCTGACTTAACGATGTGATTTGAGAGCTTAAAAACTTACTTTAAACTATTCTTATGACCGGGTAGTGTGGAGAAGGAGAATTACAAAAACGGACCCAACCTCTCTTCGGAATCAATCCCGGCGCCAACGACAGCATGATGATGATAATGACTCGATTTCATCACTAAAAATTCATTTTGTGTCCTTAAATCAACACTATTTCCGATAACACTTTAACCAAAATATCTTGTTGATTTAAAAAAGATAGAAGTGAATTGAGCATTGTATGTTTGTATTTCTTACATTTTTTTATTTGTTGTCAACTAGGGTTAAGAATGTTAAGTTATGTAGTTCCCACAAGTTTTAACACTTCCAATGATGTGATTTCCTTGCTTTGAATATTAAAACGAAAATAGTTACCAAACATTATTTTTGATAGATTTTCGCATTTTGTTTTTGGAATATTAACATAATTCTTCAAAAAATGTGTTTAAATAAACTATTCACTAATGAGTTAATTAATGTAGGAGACTTAAAAACATTTAAGTAATCCATGTTAATAAAAATGTGTTAAATTGATTTTCCCCGATTCTCGCCTCAACCTGGATTGATTACGATATAATATGGCACATGAGTAGGCACTCTGTGGCCCAGAGTCAGAGATCATTTTTCATCACGATTGCTATTGTAATTTCCATGAGAGCGAAGAAATTTTAAGACGCTAGCTCAACCTACGAAAACAACTAATAGATTGTATGAATATTCACATGATGAATAGGAGTAAGAATCGCTAAACGTTTCTATTCAAAGAACATTGCTAGCGACAGGGCGGATATAGCGGGCAAATCCCAAAGATCAGAGTAAACTCTGAAATATGCGATACAATGCTAAACGTAATCGGTCCGATCATCTTGAAACCGAGGGTATATTCCCACTAATGATTAAATGTAATTTATTTATCGAACGGGCAAAACAAACGGCATGATATTTTTTCTAATCTTTAAAATTAACTTTGCTTAAGGACGCAAAACATGGTAATGGTGCGTTGTTAGTCTAAGCAAATAATACAAAATCATATATTTATAATACATAATTATATATAAAAAAAACCGACACAAGAACTTAATTTCTCTTTAAAAAACTAAAAAAAAATGTTGACATTCGGTTAATATCCCCACTTTCACCCGCCACAACTTTTAAATGGCTCAACCAATTCTCATTAAACATGTAATATCTAGATGGCCGAGCTTCGCTCGGTATTTTTTTTAATGATTTCTAGCTAGATCGATTTATTGCCTCCGAAACCCTCTACATACTAAATTTCATGAAAATCGTTGGAGCCGATTCCGAGATTCCAATTATATATATACAAGAATTGCTCATTTAAAGGTATAAGATAAGATAAGGACACTAGCAAATAAGTTACCTTTAATACAAAAAACTAAGTTGAAATCACTGCATTCATTCGGGAGTTATGATGCCACAGACAGACAGACACACAGACAGACAGACCCCTCTTTTTGTGTCGGGGACTTAAAACAAAAGCAAAGAACGTTCGCGCAAGTATTTTCTTGAAACCATTACTCGACAATATTGAGTTAAGACTTTATATTGCCAAATGTCGGTAACATGTCGCACAATCACAGTTACTCTCATACTTAAACTTTATTTAGCAATATATAAATCAAAACCTCGTCACTTTTAAGCAGCTTGTCAAGTACGGCTTAACATTTAAAGTAACTCGAAACTAGCTCACACTGAACAAAAACTTGCATATAAAGTCCAATTTCGAATTGAATATCACAGTGTGTTTTATGAAAAAACACAAACATGAAAATCCTTCTACATTACGTGTCATAACTAATATTCAAATGCTGGTGCCATCGTTTAACGAGATTGTGGTCAACTCACAGTTATCCGGAAATACGTCCAGTGTGACGCTTATTGTTTTATTTATTATGAAAAACAGTTTAAAGGTTACAGTCCTGTAATCCAACGTTCTATGTGCCTTTATAACACACTAGCAGTTTCACGCAGCTTCGCCTGCGTAACTTGGCTTCTACTATACCGATTTGGATGAAACAAAACTTATGTCACTCGTGGATAATGTAGCTTTCGAATGATGAAAGAATTATTAAAATCGGTCCAGTAGTTTGTGAGCCTATTCGTAACAAACAAACAAACAAAGGTTTCCTTTTTATAATATTAAGTATGACATAAGAATATCAGATGTTTCCATAGACATACATTAGGTTATAATCGCATGAAATAAGTAGCGTTTCTTGAACGCTCGTGCTTATAGACCCTAACCCTTTCATTTGCATGTTTTCCTCGAACGATATCAAATATCGCCACTTCGAACCCTATCTTTACACGTAGTATCGTTGCCTCTGTAATTACACTTCGACAGCTCTTACATAATTACAACGTTCGCCTGTCACACATAAATTATTCATGAGGGGATGGATACGATTTCGGGAAATATCACGAAATCTATTCATATTCACTGGCATGGCTTAACATGTCACTTTGTTTTGAGCCTTTATCTCTAAGGAAGGCTCGATACAAAGTTGTAAATGTTTGTATTTTACTCAATAACTAAATGCAACATAATACACATTTTCAATCAAATATAAAAAGAAATAATGTAATCTTGAGAAATTGTTTAACATACACAAAACTTATAGAAACCTCCTCCTTTGTTCGAAGTCGGTTTAAAATACTGATTTTTTTAAATAATTTAAATTCAACATTCATTTACAGCAAATTGTGAATGGTGTTTTTATAATGGACATAGTACGATTATTTATAATAAAAAAAGGACCAAAGACAGAAAGTAAAGAATTTTCTCATTTTAGGTAATCCATCCATCTCCATGTAATCAACAATTTAAGTGAGTGTAGTTGAGTAGCTGTAATCAGTTTTAAATGACTTAAGAATTTCAACAAAATTAGCTTTTTTTTATGTTATAGGAAGGCAAACAAGCAGACGGATTTCCTGATGGTAAGAAATTCACGCCGCCTAGAGACACCGAATGTGGTAATGGTGCGTTGCCAACCTGAGGTCGGGATGTTAGACCTCGAGCAAAAGTAAGTTTACCGGCTACCTTACCCTCCGAACCGGAACACGTCATGACGTTATGGCGGCAGGAATAGGTAAGGCGGTGGTACCAATCCGGGCGAGTTGCTGCCAAACTCTACCACCTAGTAAAAGCTGCATTTACTTACACATAATTATAAAAATGGATAGCGCTCTTTGTTATTTTTTGTTATACTTAATTAGTACTTTTCAAGCCGCTTTGACTGTTGCATTAGGTACTGGAAATACTTCCCTTGTTATAGTTCCACTTTAAGATATATTATTAAAAATGATTCCTAAAATAAATTACCGATATTGAAATGATAATAATTCTGAAAATTGAGTTAAAATTTGTAGTAGACGTTGTGATAGTGGAACAAACCTAACAAATGAAATTTGACCGAGTGCTTATATAAAAAAAGAGTTTTTTTTTGAGAACCAGCATTTCATTTACTTCTAACTTTATTTTGTAGCATATGTCTATGGGTAGTGGTGAAAACTTTCCATAAGCCTATTCGCTCGCTCAACTATTTCTACAAAAAAAAATGTAATAGTTTACGAAGTAGTTGGGTGGTGTACAGCAGCTCGTCCGGAATCGGTACCCACCTGCCACCGCTTTGCCTACTTCTGCTATTATAAAGACAATGCTCGCCAATGTTGTGTTCCGTGCTGGAAAATAGATTTTACTGTTGATTTGTACACGGGGTCCAAATTCCGGCCAAAAGTATGTAAGTACCTTTACTTATTCTGTGTCTTGATAGCAGTGCGCTAGTGTTGTCTATGGTGTCTGAAAGCAACGGTTTTCTTTTACTGTCAGGGAAGCAGCCTGCTTATTCGCTTTATTATAACATAAAATAAAGAGACATCAGATAGCAGAACCTTATTTTGACGTTTACGGGTTTGTACTTATGGTACCATAACGTCGGTATTCATCATTAACATTTTGATGGTGTAACGTTTCCTATTAGCAAAATATACAAGATACCGATGTAAAATTTCAAAAAGTATTTTTATGGATATTTACCTTGATTTCCACGTTAACATATGTCTATAAAACAATTTTAACTGAAAAAGGGGTCTCCGATTACAGTAGATATTAAATTCAATATTTAAATTTTCCCCGTGTTGGTCCGGGCTCCTTTGCAGAATAGACCATCTGCCTTCCTGCCAAGCGGCTCGTAAAAGGTGAGCATAGGCTTACCGTCACTAACATCGTGACATCTGACTAGGTGGTAGTTTCGCAGCGACTCACCCGGATTGGTACCACCACCTTACCTATTCCTGCCGCCAAAACGTCATGACTTGTTCCGTTTTGGAGGGTGAGGTAGCCGGTAAACTTACTTTTGCTTGAGGCCTAACATCCCTGCCTCAGGTTGGCAACGCACCATAACCACCTTTGGTGTCTCTAGGCGGCGTGAATTTCTACCATCAGGAAATCCATCTGCTTGTTTTTCTTCCGATATAAAAAAATATATTATCATTTGATAAATATTGTCAGAAGTAGAAATTCCATTTACTATTTGATGACATAATATTATGTTTCAATACAATCACAAAACAAATTATTTCACAATATGCCTTCGGAAATAGGCAACATATGAAAGTCGACAGCCAGTGGCATGCAATAAGCCGTAGGAAATAACTCTTCCTGTTTCTAATGTAACCGATCGACAACCCATCTGATGCTTTATTACGTACATGGATATGAGAGCAATTGCTTTCTATTACTTCAGTGGATCATTATTTATCTTGTGCACCTACAACTTTACCACAAAACTTGAAAGCTTTCGTGAGGAATCAATACCACTCGTTTACATAGATCACCCAGCTTTGCTCATTTTTTGTATGAAACGCCATATAAAAACCTCCAGCATACTGAATTTCATAAAAATCGTTCTTTCAACGGTGTTTGCTTAACCCACAACGAAATAAGGCGGGTGGTATGAGTTTAACGTGTGTCTGTCTGTAGAATCGTATCATTTAAAAAGATAGATGAAAGGACGTTTTTGCAATTGATACAATTTATGTCTGTTTGTCTATAAATTTATCTATCGTGCAATAGCGCGTTTTACCAAATCTACCAACTACCCTTAAAAGACCTCAGGTACTTTTTACACCAGTAACCGCAGTGGTTCTCGATCAGTGGTAGATCGTGTCTGTAGGCTCTTACCATTGGGCGACCCGTGTGCTTGTTCCCTGTACTATCACATGAAAAAGCTCGATCTATATACTCGTTTTATTTAGTTTTTTTGTTATTTCTACTGGGTAAAATAAAGAGTTAATAATAATAATACAATTACAAATAAATAAATATCAATTGTTTATAATTTAAATGTTTGTAAAGTGTTCATTATTTCAATTTTGCAGCTACAATTGTAATTTCAACGATCAAAATTGAACTAGCTTTAATTAAGTCAATTACGATCTCAATCAGACTTAAAATAACTGGAGCAAAACTATCAAAATGTACTATGTAAGCTATTAAAAGGCTGTGTTCGCACTTGGCATATATAATAATAAATTGCTAAAATTATTTCTAATTTTAAGTTACCTTTTATACTTCTATACTACGATACGATTATATTGACTAAAACTTATTTAATTAAAAATAGTTAACCAAATCGATGTGTTATATGATGAACACAATGTCATAGATGGAAAACCTATCGTCAATCCGGTATATATGCAATCTTAGGCTACATTGTTTTTATTAGAAAATAGAAAAAAGTGCTATTTCTTTGTGCCGGGTAGAACACCTGAAAATAGAACCAGGGACCTCATGAAGTTAAGGCCAACACCGGACTGCTAGACCACGGAGGAGATAATTTTTTGACGTGACAACGTCTTAAATTAGGTTGCGGCTCGGAGTCACTCATGAAAAAGTGTAACGCCCGGTAACGTTACGATGAGTCACCGAACGAGAGAGAGGCCCGCCGGAGCGGCGAATGCCTTGCGTCTCTCTCCCACTCTTTAATAATATTCATATCAATAAATATTCTACCGAGAAAAAGACGTTGTCACGTAAAATCTTCGCCTGTAAAACCGACGAGTACTTAATTAATCATTCCTCCCACCAAAACCTTTCATTTATTCTTATCATTCAAAAATAAAGATTCATATTTTTTGGGACTTAGTGTCTTCGGCTAGTCGTGGGTGCCCTGTTTGTGCCTCTGCTTACCTCTTCGGGGATATGGACGTGAAGATACTCACTTTTTTACATTTTTTGTAAATCCATCATATGGTATTTAAGATAACGTTATTTACCAGTAATAATTATGTATCATTTGAATGCCTACCCCTTCGGGGATATGGGCGTGAAGATACTTTTTTTATCATTTTAATCAAGTGTATGTTCCACGTGCATCGCTTCCCAAGTGTCCTGTAGGAATATTTCACTGCAAACTTTAAAATTCAATACAACATTTTACAAAAGCTTGAATGTCAAAAATAACAGAGACGGCGAGGTGTATTTACACTACAGCGAAATATTAGCTAACTTCCGTCACAGTTTCATTTGTGGGAAGACAGAAGTATTGAGAGAAGTCATTCTGAATCGGGAGATAACACGAACTACTTTACAAGAAGAAATTTAACTTTTAGTCTCTTGATAGTGGGTGATGCAGTTACATTGCCGCAATTACAAATCGAATATTATTAGCTCTGCAAGCCTACAGTTACTTCAGATATAAAAATAACTAGATTTTAAACATATAGAAACAACTTTAGCAAGTTTAAATTCACATTCTTTTTGCTTTTTTTTTAAATGGGTACATAAAGTGACAAAAGACATTTAAGACATTATTATTTTTTTACTCAGACATTGATGAACGTTAGTAGCAATTGGACATTTTTGTACTTATGTGTTTAATATAACAGATATTTAATTTAAGTTACATAGTTACAAGTTAATATATAAGATCTTTGCATTCCAGTTCGGTATTTACTTTAAACGTGCCAATCATTTAAGTGGAGATCCGATCCAGTTGTTATTCAGTAATTACGAGAGGAACTAAACCGTGCAATGGCTGCATTAAGTACAAACTTGGTTCTTGAAAATTTATGTGTTTAACAGTAACGGTTCTGTTGCAAGTGCAAATAGCGTCGTTGTTAAAACTATCTTAATTCCTATATATTTGTCTTTAGCGCCAAGTGAAACTTTTTATGCGATAAGAACAAACAAGCACAAAGCTTTCCTGTTGGTTATAGATAATCATAGTCTATAGACACCGACTATTATAGGTTCGACGCTATTACTACCTATTATTAGTTGTAAGGACTAAAGTATAAATCGGTATACTTACCTTATCCTACCCTCCAAACCGAATGCACCAAAAACTGTCGTTAAGTGGACCCTGCCAAATTACTATATAACACTCTGCCACCAGTGGCTTTGTTATTATCTAATGACTCAGTTAACCTATGCTCGTCTCTTATGCGCTGCCTAGAAGAGAGGTAGATTGTATATTCTCCACTGGGACCGGGACCAACGCGAGGTCAGATTATTTACAAAAAAAATCATCATCACATTTACAGCTTTACATTATGATACTTACATGTAAGATTTGGTAGTCTATTTTCAACTTTCAAGAAATCCATCCACTTGTACTAACAGCACTGTAAAAATATATGAACTCTCCTTTTACCTCCTTCTTTGTCCTTAATCTCCTTTGTCACCTCTGAGGTCTAGTGATCCAGCGTCAGACATGACTACTTGAGGTCCCGGTTTCGACCCCGGGTCGGGCAACATAAAAAAATTAGAAAATATTTATTTTCAATTTTCTAATAAAAATAGCGTTGCCCGGGATTGGATATGTGTCCGTTTGGCGATAGGTTTGCCACCTATCACATTATGAAACTTAGTGTCTTCGGCTTGTCGTGGGTGCCCTGGTTGCACCTCTGCCTACCGGGAATATGGGCGTGAAGAAAATACTTTTATGAACTCTCTACTTCTAGTTACAAATAATATAAATTCCCGTACAAAAGAGTACGAAAGGCTATAAAAGCTTACTTACACTCATGAGGACCGTTTTAATTCGTTGTATAACGAATTATTTTATTCCAAACGTTACAGCACAAACATTTAGATTATAACAGTTGCACAATTTTAAAAGAAACAAAAAACATTTTATTCTTAAGTTTTTGCAAAACGAAGTGGGTGCTATTGTCTTTTTATTTCACACTAGCCGACTCTGTAAAATTCTTATCGCTTTACATTTAACAGTTTGTATAGTTAAATGCAGTGTTTTTCCCATTTTCCCTGCATTTTTTGAGATTTTCTTTACATAAGCACCTTCTCCTGTCAACAATTAACACAACAAAAACAATACCACTACAAGCGCCCATATGCTTTAGTGAACTTTTATATGCAAAAATAGAACAATTAAAAAAGATACATGCATATATATCTTGCCGCTAAGTTCTTTGAGTGGTAGTCAGAGAATATCTAGTGACAAAGGTTATTCCTGCAGACCTGTCTTGCTTTCTCCACATTAATTGTCCTTTTCTTACAAACCCGTCGGTGTCGATAGCGCCAAATAAACCAATGCTAGAGCTGGTGTCAGCAATCGCATCAGCACATCATCCGCTTGAGATATTAAGCATTTATAAATATGAAAAAAATATTATAATTTTCCAGCGGGGGGTTGTTTAAATTCAACTTTAAATGGTGAATTGGTATATTTTAGACTACCTTACTATATTTTATGTACACGGCTCTCCTGATGGTTATAGATAACCGTGGCCTATACATGAGATGTCTTATTAATAAACATGGACTAACGTAGTAATAAAATTAAGTTGACGTAATAGTCTTGACCACATTGTAATAAATACTATAATACTAGGTTGAACCTTGAAGTACTTTACTACGTTTTTGTTAATGAGACGGTAGGTGCCTACATGTTGTAGGTGCGTCGCTGTCTCTTGGTCGAGGTGTTTAGCCAATGGTGCAATTCTATACTACCTTACCCTACGGACCGGAACATACCAGTCATTATGACGGCAGGAATAGGTAAGGCGGTTAGATCGATTTGTGTAATTTTGCCAGAGATATTTATTGATTAAATTGTACAAATTAAAGCAAAGTCGAGTCACGTCGCTAGTCACAAGTAACGTACATCAGTCACGTATCACAGCTGACTTTTAACCTCGACGTGTTGAATCATTCGTTTCATACACCTTACCCACACTTAAAAGTGCTAATAGATATTTATGCCAATTAAACTAAAATGATCAATCACAACATAATAATAATTGGTCGCCTTCTTCGTAAACAATACTAATATTTCTAACCTTGACATATTGAAATGTAGAGGTTACATCTTCCTTGGCTCTTATTTTGGTATATCTATTAAATTCTATTGTGTTTAGTATTCATGATATATTATAGTAAATTGCTATCGTGCTATTTAATGTATCTTTATTTCCTAGTAGCCTATGATCGTAGCTTTAGCTGCACACCTAAGGTGGATGTCACGGTGTACGAAACGACGGATTACGATGCGGAAACGGAACGGAACCGCGCCAATGTCTGGTTTGCTCTTAGCCTCCATCCAGAGCTACGGTGCACGACGTGCTTTTTTCACTCCGTTCTTCGTTTATTTATTATGGGAACGTCAAAATGAAGATCACTGTGTGTTTCACATTTCATACTCCAAATTGCATTATGGCTTTCCATTTCAAAAATAAATCTATCTCAGTCAAGACATAATGTTTTCAAAAATCCGCACGGTGATGCGGAGCTCAGTGTGGCGTACTCCGCGGACCGCACCGTATCGCCGTCCGCAAATGCGGTTTCGTAGCGCGCCGTGGTAACGAGATACGGTGGCAGTGTATTATAGCGTGCCATTTCAGTATACAAGTAAAGATTTTTCGGTACCTACAAAGTTAAAATCCTCATCACCGCACCTCAGGTGCAGTGTGATATCCGCTTAAGGAGTACTTCCAATTATACTTTTTGAAAAATTATATGCATAACATACGTGTGACATAAAATTAGTCATTTCGATAAAGATTATTGATTTTGGATACTATGAACTGATGTTTAAGTTCATAGTACAAGTAGTAAGTTTTTTGCTTATTTTTACACATAAAATTAGATTTATTTTGAAACTTTTGAAAAAGTTGTCACGTCACCTTTTTATTTTTCCGTGAAATGTATTATAACCTTTGTCCATTCTAATTGTACCAATTTTTAACAAAAATCTAATATCGGGTTTTACGTTTCAGATAATGCTACTTCCGACAAATTCACAAACATTTAGCAAAAAGTTATATTTTTTTCATTACGACTAATGAGTAGTCGTTTATAAATAGACACACACGTAAAAATAAGTAGACATCTAGAAAAAGAAGCGTCGTTCGACGTGCAATTGTTACTCATAGCGGTGTAAAAATTACAAAATTTTTATCCTGGCAAATTATACAAATTGGCCTAACCCCATAGGCGCTAGTGTGCTTGTATATGCCTAGTTTGTATTATGGGTATTAGTATTGATAAGTTTATATATATCAATGTTAAATACTCAACACCCAAATGCCTGCCCATGTGGCGAGGGAAAACTGAAACAAATTGACTTTTATTGTTATCATATTTTAGACGATTTACTGGCAAGTGAGCAAAGACGCCATTTGGTGGAAAGAAGTTGCCTTTGCTCATCGGCATTTACAATAGAATAAGAGCTATGAATATTTTTGCAGCCCAGTATTCCAGATTAGCACGTATTGAAATTTAAATTTCCTTTCTAAAGTTCCCTGTTCACATTTTTTTAAAACTAGTTCAAGAAGAGAGCTTAACGGTTTAATAGAATGAATTAAAACATTTTGACTCTTCCGTGAACCAACTGTACTTCTACAGATGACGTGCTTGTAATTTTTGACTCGTATTCGTATATCATTGAACACGATATGTCAGTAGGTGTGCGTCGTAGCCCGTAGCACATGAACACGTTGATATCATTTCCATTATAACTTTTCTACACATGTCGGTCGTGATTCACGTGTCCATAACAAATGGCGCTGGCGTGTAATTGGTATACGTAAGATTACTATTGTTTTTGGTGCTTTGACAATGACCTTTTGGATCTATTACAAATTATTCATGCTTATTTATCTCACGCTTAATAGTTTATTTTACTGTCTTCAAACTTTAACGGTCTATTATGACTTAAAATATGCCTGTGTTTTGTTTATTGATTTTTTAATGTATGTAATTTGATAAATAATAACTAAACAGCTGTATTTTAAAAGGTTTTGTAGCTATATAATTTCAGTAGCATTTTTAAAAAATATATTCACGCCAATACCCGCGTAGAGGTAGGCACAGGCGCAACCAGGTAACTAAGATTATTCGAGGACACTTAGTCCCATAAAGTGATAGATGGCAAGCATATCGTTAACCGGACACACATTCAATCCCGGGCAACGTCAATTTATTGCAAAAATGGCAGATGCATTTTTTTAGTTTTTGCTTGCCCGTTCCGGGGATTGAACTCGGGACCTCAAGAAGTCAAGACCGACGTTGAACCGCTAGACCATATACGCCATAATATAACATTATTATTATTATTATGTCTAGGAAATGTATTTTATTTTTCACATAAGTATCTTGTTTTAACATATTTGTCTATGCAAAATGAAATAAATGTCCCGGGACAAATTGATCTGCCCTAAATGTAAGTCAACTACATGTACCTACATATATTTAAATAGATCACAGTAGAAACTTTATGAGCACCAACCCCAAAAAATGTAGATAGCTCAGACAAACGAACATAGCTTCATCACAGCAATGCCTACAGCCTACCTACATCGTAATTTGAATCTGAACTCTCAGTGCTAGTCGATATAGTCAAACATATACGCTAATCTCTCGGTCAACAAAGCCACACGAATCGATCAAAAGGGATAACATTTTACCTACTTTGGAAATAGTACTAATTAAAATTTATTTGTTTTCAGAACTCCAAGATTCACTGACAGCTTCACTACCATCTTCTCCTGAATGGTAAGTAAATATGTGTTTTTTCTTACTATCCTATATACAAACATACATGGAACACAATTGCAACCCCAATACACCCTGTCCTTGTAGAAAAGATTGGCTTTCAACGCCAGTATCTTATCCTGTCTTCTTCTGTGCGTTCGTATATATCTTCCTGAATGTTGCCAAATTTAATATACGACTCAACAAAATTTAAGAGAAAAATTTAATGAATGTAAACTTTATTGTTATAATTATTTATCGAGAGCCAGGATTAGACAATAGTCAATATTAATGATTAACTAGATTTTTGAAAGATTTGTTTGTTAGAGGTTTCTTTATCTAACTATTTATCGAGTGTAAAAATAACAGATAAGACACTAACTTAATCATACTATTTACGTGACAAGTAAATATAAATGAATATAATTATGAATGCGAAAGTGCGTATGTACGTTCTGTTAGCACTTCAGAATGGCTGAGCTTATTTCAATTATTTCTGTAAAAACAAACCTTGTAAAAGAACGTAGGTTACTTTTTATCCCAACATCTCGATGAGTAATGTAGGAGAGCTAAATAACTTGAATACGCAGTCGAAACCACTGGTGACATCTAGTTTGCAATCGAAGAAGTGTTTTCACCTACACACCAGCAACACATATTCGAACATTTTCGAAACGTCCGTCCCCATGTATTGGGCGATACCTATATAAAAGCATGACACTAAGTACCAGCCAAATTTTGAGAAACGATTCAGAATTGATAATTTTTCGACATATGAAGAAATAGAGCTATAAAAAATACTACTACTAGATACATGGTTATAACGTAAACAAAGCGTAAAACTAGTTCCCACAGACCGTAGTGGCATTTTCGACGTCATGACTCGTACTAGGTGTAACATAGCGTGACATTTTTGCATACTGTTTTAAATGAATGTTAATAAAAATAAATATTACAATTTGGCAACAATATTTAAAATGCATTACATTACCTTTACCCCCTTGTATTAAAATTTGCCCAGTTCTTTCAAAGTAACCTATATACTAGGTTCCTTCGCCTTCAAAGTCCATCAAATACTGGTATATCTATGCAATCTTACATAAATAGATCGATGAAGTTGATACCATTTCGTGATTTATGTTATATTGACATCTTCAAGTTGTTATGACAACCTTTCTGTATCTAGATCGAAATCAATCAATCGTAGAAGGTTATCAAAAATATCAAACACAAAATGCATTGAAACGAACTGCCAATTGAATATTTTTAATAATAGCTAACAACTCTAACGGCCTTGTTATTATATTGGTTCATTGATATGCTAGGGCAAAGGTTATTTGAGAAGCGCTCTCAACGCGGCAGAATACAAAGCCATTGTGTCAGTACTTGGGAACGTCAGATGCTCTCAATGTATTCTGATTCAAAGCTTTGAATACCATTCAAGTCAAGGTCCCTATTAAGTATCCTTAATAACCTTTTTTGACGTTTTCTAATAAATATTGACTTCAGAGGATCATGTCTGTATTATGGCAGTAACTCTTGGCAACGTCGGATTTGTCATGACTTCATTGTAGTACTTTATTTTTATGAGTTCTCCATACAAAGTGTTGACTATTTCACCTGAGTCAAACTGTACGACAGTCTCTGACTGACTGATCGAGACTGTCAACTGTCCTAATTTCAATGTTAAAAAGAGAAGTATCTTTACGCTCACATCCCCGAAGTGTTAGGCAGAGGCACAACCAGGGCACCCACGACTAGCCGAAGACACTAAGTCCCACAATGTGATAGGTGGCAAGCCTATCGCCAACCGATAAAAAGAGATAAATATGCTCAAAATAAAATAAATGTACATTACTACCCGACCCGGCGAACTTCGTATCGCTTAGCATTACTAACAGTTACAAATTGTACTTTTCTTCATAAGAACATTTTCCTTTTAATAACCAACACAACAAAAAAAAATAGCAAAATTGGTGATACGATGAACACGCGAAATGGATATATTTTGTAATATAGTACAATAAATCAAAATAAGTTCTTTCTTTAGTATCTCGTAGGTATTAATAACATACGTATCTTTACGCTCGTTTTTCCGAAGAAGTAAGCAGAGGTACATCAAGGCCAATACGACTAGTCGAAGACACTAAGTCCCACAATGTGATAGGCCTATCGTCAACATTTTCTTTTGGTAGCCCAAACCGGGGATCGAACACGTCATCTCGTGAAGTCAAGTTCAACGCCGGACTCTTAGACCACAGAGGCGACAAAAATAATTACAATACTTCATATGAATATTTTTTCCTCTAACGCTCTCATGGCAAACCCTTAGACTAGGTAATGTCTACGTGTAACAGGCGACGGTATTAAAAGACTCCAAATACATTTTTGGTTTTTTTTCATATATGT
>NJDD01001272.1:219048-231801 GCA_002245505.1 Calephelis nemesis | reverse complement strand
TGTGTAACAATTCTTGAATGTATTTTGTAAGGATTTGTGTAATATGATATGGGAAACCATTCCAGCACAAGGATATTGTGATGGTAAGAAATACGGACCATTCAAGTACCTAACAGGTGATATACTAAATGTGCGTCACGTACTGACTATGGTCTGAACACTTAGTCCTATAGCGGAAATAGGTTTACCTATTTCCCTGCCTTTTAAACCACATGAAAATGACGAATAATAAGTGTCGATGAGAACAGGTAAAGATTACCTTTAGTACCTGACTGTACAGGTTGGATAATCCAGCCTCTGATTGTCAATTTATCAATAACGAAATGTGGGAAATGAGGTTGACAAGTGCCTATGCCATGAAGTAAAATTCTTGAATATGTAATTAATTCATGACGTTAAAGTAATAGAATAGGATATATCTATTTAATATCCCCTTACATTGTAAAAAGTCACTAACTACCCTATTTCCGAAAACGAAAAATTATGATCATTCTAAATCCTACAACATCTATTTTTTTCCCCGTAGAGACGTGATAAAGTCATGTTTACTTTGTGTGTAGAGATAATTTTATAGATCACCTACTGTTGCTCGCAGCTTCACCTGCATATTAAATTCGTTTTGCTCTTTTGCAGCAACTCGATAATATATATAGAGATCAAAAGTGAATTATAACTTAATAAAATTCACTGAAATCTGTTTGTTGTGAAAACTGAACTTAGATACGGTTGCATTTATAATGTTATCTCAGGTTTCCATTTTATTTAATTTGTCTTTTTATAACCATCTAAAAGTATAAAATATAAAAAAAAACAATTTTCAAACAGGTGCAGGTTTAACCTAAATGAGTTAGTCAAGTCAAGATCTGATGGTTTATTATTACTATTATTTCTTTATTTAATACAATAAGTATTACAAAATAGACTTAAAAGTAAATAAAACAAAAGTACCAAGGGCGAGCTTTTCTCTAATTAAAGAAATCTCCTCCATTCAATCAATGTATTTAGAGTAATAAAAAAATGAAAGAAGTAGACTTGGTTTACAGATAGTAAACTACTTATACTTACTATACTACTTATACTTACAAAAAGAAAATTGGGTTTTTCCAATTTTGTAATGAAAAAAAACATTGATCGGGATTGGATATGTGCCCGGTTGGCGATAGGCTTGCCACCTATCACATTGTGGGGCTTAGTGTCTTTGGCTAGTCGTGGGTATACTGGTTGTGCCTCTACCTACCTCTTCGTGGATATGGGCGTGAAGATACTAACTAAATATACATACACAGTTAACTTAAAAAAAAACTGATATATACACTACGAGGTTAAACTAAAACAAGGACAAAAAGTATCAAGAGTTTCTCAGCAACAAATTTCACAAGACAGAGAGCTCCACAACCTTGCAGCATGATCTGTGAATGAGTGAGAATAGGCAGAACTAACTTGTAATTTATGCGGATTTTAGACATGGTGAACCAAAGGAATGTAATAAGTGAAATTAATTTTCGCAATTATTTCAATACTTATCATATACTGTTATAGACATATATATATAGTGTATAGTTCGTAGATGAAGTCAGTATATGATTAAGAAAAAAAAAGGAATGATATTTGTAGTATTGAATGTGGAAATTTAGAAAAGTTCACACATAATAGAAATAATTAGTTAAATAACATTAAAATCCAATCTTTTTAAAAATGTATTAGGTTTGTTTTACATACGCAGCGAATTAAATCTAATTGCTCTAAATAGTGATAAAGCCATTAAGTATCACATGAGTGCTAAAACCAGTATTTCTTCCTGATATTACTCAAATGACACTTGTTAATTTTGTAGCGTATTCGTTACATAATCTTGCATATTATATTGGCATGAGGTAAATAGAAACTCATCATCTGTACAAACCTTCATTTACATCATTACATAAAATCATTAAAGTTAATGATAAATCTAACATATTTTCATCTTTGAATGTAAAATCATTTCATGCCATAAAAGTAATGAAATAGGATAGATCTATTACGTATCGGTATATTATGACAACTCGATGTAAACGAGACTTTCTTTCCTGTTATTGAAGAATATTATAAGGTAGAAACCTGCAACAAGGTTACAACTACTTATAATTTCTTCTTGGTCTGGGTCGTCTGTATAAAAAAAAACTAGCTGTTTTTGTAAACATTTAATTAATAAAAATAATTATAAATGTTCCTGGACAAGTTACACAAATTGAATCTAAAACCAAAGTAAGCAAATTATATGCTTATGTTATGGGTGTTAGTCAACAACACTAATACATAGAAATACTCAAATACAACCAAAATAAATTTAATAAGCACCCAGACCCGGAAATGCAGACATCTAAATATTCATCAGACAAATGTCTGCCCCCGTCGGGAAAAGAACCCGAGCGTCGGGGTTGGTCAGTGTAGTTTGGCGCGTAAAAATAAGTTGTGGATAAATTAATCAACATTTTATTTCTTTAGAAAACGTGACCCTAGATGGTTCAAATGTCTGGTTGGCGATGATTTGCCGCCTATCACATTGTGGGACTACGATTAGCCGGATCTTTCTCTGGTTCTACCTCTGTCTATTCAAGGATAAGGGTGTAAAGATGATTTTCAATAAACAATACTGTTACAACTTTATCATAAGGAATTTGTTGTGCTTTACATGAAAATACATTTGAACGTGTAGGTATGCGAAAGTAAAATATTTAGGAATGTGAAAAGATATGAAACTAATATGAAATGTCCAGATCCGGAACTGATTGCAGCTCCTAATTGCACTCGCTAAACCGCAAGCCATATCTCGAGCTGCTCTCCGTCTATATTGTGATACGGTGACGGCATCGCGCTCGTCGAAGCTAATAACATCGTAATATTGTAACCGAGATCAACTCTCTATTTCAAAGGTTTTGGTAGTTAGAATTATTGCATCTAACATCTAAAATTTGTTTGTGTGGAATTTAGATAGTATTTGATTCAGGTTTTCTATACTAATATTGTGAAGAGGAAATGTTTGATTTTTTGTCTGTTTAAAACGAATAGGCTCCGAAACTACTGGACCGATTTCAAAAATTCTTTCACCCTTAGAATGAATGCTACATTATATCTGAGTGACATAAGTTTTGTTTTATCAAAACTAGTGCAGTAAAAACCACAGGCGAAGCTGCGTGAAACTGTTAGATATTGCGACTAACTTCACATAAAAAAACACTAGCACCGTGGCTAACACTGTTATTGCTTGAGTATCATGTTGCGATTATGTTGATAATATTACATGTGACGCTATGATCTTTTTGTTGTTGGTCCCTTGTTGATCCGGGAATCTGCTTTTCTGCCAAGTCTTCAGTGTCTAGTGTAGCTAAGCTATAAACAAGGAAAACGCGCGGATTATAATCCGGGTTTTAGGGTCTCCTGTGTGGAATAGTTCATCAGTCAGGCACAGATCCTTCGATCGATCGAGGCGAGCAAATGTTAAATGCTAATATAGGTGATCACCAATACGACCACTGGTGAACAACTTACTATGGTAGAGATCCGCCTTACCTTTACCTGCCGCTATAACAAAAATTTAACGTTCTGGTCCGAAGGGTAGGGTAGCCGACTTAAGGACAACGATGCACCTATATTGTTCATCAGGAGAGCCGTGTGGTTGTTCGCTGTCTTCTTGCATTTAAAAAACTCGTTGAAATAGTCTACTCTATCGCGCAAACCGCCTTAAGATCGAACAACGACACTGATTGAGTACGAAAATTAAGACCCGTGTCCGTATCCGCGTATCTTGAAACTATAAAAACGTATTTGGTCCGTATCCGCGGATCTAAATTATTATGGCACATCACTTATTTGGGACTGAGAACTTTAAGGCCCTAGGCAATAGCTCAAACCTTATACATGTGGTAAAGACTGCAATTAAATTCGTTACTATCTTTACAAAGACATTAATATACAATAATATTATGGTGAAAATAAAAATGAACTGGTTTCTTCGAAAAGAATTTTCATTAACCAGAATCACGAACATCATCACAATGCCTTTGGCATTCGTGTTTTTTAATAAACAATGCTTAGTATTCAAGACGAAACAACAACTAATAAAAAGAAACCACTGTAGCGAGGATTGAAATTATCCGCTGTCAGGAAAATGAGCGGGGACTCAGCCGTCACGCCGTGAAATTAGAAGTGGTTGTTTTCCCAACATAGAGCACGTGACAAACTTCATGATTCAAATGTGGATCACAAACTTTCCTCTTGTTTGCTATTTTTAATGCATTACACAAAGACTAAAAAATGTGTCTGTGTGTCTGTTCACCTTTCACTCAAAAACAAATAAAACGGATTTTAGCAAATTTGATTTAGTAGTAGTAAAAAGCACTGCAGGAAAATCTTTAATTGTCATCACTAAACTCGAAAAGGCACTTCTGCGTATACAAAGTCGGGAACAGTAATTAGATATAATTATTAATAAAGTGGCTAAGTACGAGTCAAATTCGCCCTTGAAGGGTTTCGTATACATATTGAAAAGCAAATAAAATTTGACTAGACGTCACAAAATAGCAGTGATAGTAAAAAAAATACAAAATTATAGAATTTTCATTTCATACATATAAACGACAAAATTTTATTTTCGGTTTTTGAAAATGCGGTAAATGTATCTCAAAACGGCAACAGTAAAGTAATAGTTTGTAGCAATTAAAAATATATAAGCCTTAGCCTTAGCTGTTTAGAGACAAGAGAACCGTAACGGTAGAGCTTGTAAATATCGCAACGTAGATAGGTACTATCACTGTCACCGTCAAAACTTTGCCTAAAATAATAAATCGATTTGCACGGTTCCCCGAATCTAGCACAAATTACATGATTAGGACAGATTATTAGAATTGCGTATTATTTGGTGATTTCACTTTACATTTTGGAATAACAATAAACAACAGAATGCAGTGGATTGAGTTAATACTAATTAAAGCTTCGCTTTTAATCCGAATACGTATTAATTAAGGCAGACTAATTGATACATCGATAAACATTACTCATTGTTTCTGCACTAGTCAGCCATGTGTTGAATTTTCAATCATTATATTAAATTAATGCGAAATAAGCGGATTCTGTATATATAGGCACACTTTTAAATAACACTTACACTGCTACAAAATACACTTTATTTGACATTTTATGTTTCGCTCCAGCCAATTAATTTCAGTTTTAACAAATGTCACAGCAGAGCTAGTCAGTATCTTTTCCGTGATGATCAGTGATTCAGTAAAGTGTACATCAAAGAGCTGTCAAATGACGTGTTTCATATTTGCTATCTCCTGTGACCAACAGAAATACAATTGAGATAGCAAATACGATTAGTGTATCTCGGAGCGCAACCCCCTTATAGCGTGGAAATTACCATGAATGTATTTTAACATATCCATATTATTTTTTAAAACATACATTCGCAAAGAGTCTTTAATTCAACCTTGTATCTTATATTGACTGGACTATTTTAGCTTTATGCCTAGAATTCTAAACTAACAGCTAATATGAAAAAAAACGCAGATTACCATTGATTAGCGCTTCCAAAAGCTGGACGGCAATGTAGAGCGTTTTTCTGAGTAAGTTCAGAAATTACTTAATTAAGTAAAAATTAAATTTATTTGAAATTCGTTTCAACAAAAGTAGAAAGTTGTCAAAAATCTTATTGATCGACCCAGAAGTATCGTTTGACTTTGATTAGGATTCCCAACTTTTTATAAGAACTTATAACCCCTACATTTGCACTTATAGCTGCTGTGGTTACCGTAGAGCTACTATTCATATATCTACACATTTTTCCGCGGGGAAAAAACCACTCGAACGCAACCAAATATATTTCCATCGGCGCTTAATAAAACTTCCAGATATTCATATTTTTAAATGTAGAAACACTTGTACTGTTTTGTAGTGTTTCTTTATTTAAAGTTTAAATAAGTAGTTCTGTTCTTTAAGTCGGTTTAAATTTTTTTACGGTTCTAACATAAAAAATTAAATAAATATTTTATATTATTTTTATTAATAAAACGTAAACTTATACGTATCGTACCAATGTAAAACGTAACTATGTCGGTCACTGAAGTTTACCTAGTTAAGTACTGAGTACTCTGAAACATAAACGTAGTGAACTGTTACTTTTAAAGTTATGTCATTACTCTAAAAGCAATCGTTCATTACGTTCATCTAAGTAAAATTAAATACCACTGACATTTTTCACACAAGTAAGCACTTACGGCGTCTTATTAATACAAAATTTCATTCGTTTGAGGCATTCCATTACAGAACAATGGATTTATTCATCCATTAACGGTCGCCACTCGCCACTCCCACTCTTGTACGCTTTTAAATCTGAAATTCAAAATTTTGTTGAAACAGATAAATGGAAAGAATATTTCCATTAAAAGTGAATAATAAATGATATTTTATCTAAAGCTATTAAGGAGGAGGCTCACTTAATTCGTAAGCAATTTCAAAGCACAGATTTTTTATAATAATATGTGATTCATGCACACACATACTTTTAAATACCATTTCATTATAAAAATCTTGTAAAATATCGAGTTTTCAATCACGTCTAATTTTTTCCTGTAGTTGAACCTACCTACCTACAATATATTGCAGCAAAACCCAAACAGAAATGTTAATATTTTCATTTATAAATTCAGCAGCACGATCTCAGATATCAGATTACAAAATTATTTTTATTTGCAAAAGTTAAAAATATTTATGTTATTTATAGTAAAACACAAATTTATACATTTAGAGTTAAATTTTATAAAGTGTCAGATTTTTCGATTTTTTTCGTAGTTTTTTCATATTTTATATAATGTAATCTCACTAAATCTCACAAAATATTGGTATGCTATGCTATCAACATACTCTCTTTCTGTTTGACATTACCTCTTAGACAGAACCTTGATTGACACCTGTCAAAACTAATTTTAAGTTAAGTCGCAGTTTTTAGAAATACTTATTCTATAATAGTCTTAGTATAAACACGTATTTAAAAGAATATTATTGTTTATTAAAACGAATGTAGCTAGTGAGTCCTGCCCTTATATAAATTATCATTTTAATATTTACAGTAACATATTTTTTTAAGATAAGGACTGGCTAGGCGTTGTCCATTTAAATTACACTTACGAAATAAATGGATTTACGAAAAAAGATGGTATAGAACGGTACATACTCGTAATTATTTGTATTAATTATTGAACACACTCTCATTTTTAAGCACCGTGAATATCCTTCGTTTGATGTTTAGGTACTTAAATTGGTTGCATATTATGTAGAAAACATTACCAAATTAAAAAATCACTTTACTTCGTTCCTGTCTAATTATCGCTGTCGTGAAATCAGCACTTTAAAACGCGAACATACCTAAGTCAGTCGAAAAATGGGTGTTACCTTTTTATTTGCAATGTTAAATGTTTAGCTAAGAATGTGTGGTTGCGTGTATATTTATGTTGGTGTGTTGCTGTGTGGGTGGGTGTGTGTGCGCATGTGTGTTCAATGTGAATTTTTCATTTCAAACCCGATGTGGTCGAGACGGTTCTTAGCCACATCACATACAAGTTTTGTACGAGACTGTTAAAACTTTTTAGTTTTATGCTTTTCATTATCGACTTGTTAGACGGAATTACTAAAACATTCACCATATTCACATTTTGAAGAAACAGATGCTTACCTAAATTTAGTTGAGATATACATTTACATATAGCCGTTAAGAACCTTTCAAAACTTAGTACTTTAAAAAAACTAATTGTGACGGCATTTGTTTCCTAATGAATATATCATCGTAACTTCATTAAAACATGAAAAGTCCTAAGAAAGGTTTACTAAGCAAGCGTATTATCTCACAACAACTAATCTGATAAAAAAGATGTATAACTATAGGCCTCATTTAATTAATAACAAAATAAAAGAGTCAGAAAAGAACGCAAAGAAAACACAGAAACGGTCTATTTCTGACAGTCATAAAGTTGTTTACGGAATACTTCGTCTAAACATAAAAGTTTTCTGCGGAATAAGCACTTTTGTCCTTAAAACAAAAAAATATAATCAAAGAATAAAGCGCCGAGACAAATATGGCGTCTCGCCTCCTAATAACAAAAGTACGAATAATGAATTTAAATGTAATTCAATTAAATGCACATGAATAATTCAGCAAAGAATACAAACGCAGAAAAGAATGCCAACCTCTAAATGCCTTAAGGGTTTGTTCGAGCGTGTAATTAGTTATTTTTAGATCTAATAAAGCAAATGTATTTTACCATATGATTATTTCTCTTTCGTTTTCAGTTGAAGTTGAAATACCACACATTAACAATTCCATTGTTTTAATGCAGTTTTCTTTCAGTTCTTTTGATTTAATAATACTCCTTTGTATAATTTTTTGTTCATGTTTTAAGTTATAAATTTACTTAAAAAATATAAATTTGGTGTCGTGGGACACCAGGTAGGAATGAAGTTCCTTCGGCTAATGTAGAATCGACACAAATCATGAGTATATAATATGCATTGGCGGCGTGGAGTGAGGGAGAAAGAGAAAGGTTAAGTATTATACACTACTCGCTTGTGTATACGACTGTCGCGCTTGAGCACGTCTCATTTAACGGTTTTATTCCACCGTCTTTTCTTACGGTTTTTACTATAACATTTTTTCAGTTCGGTCGCGCAGCAACTGTCGCACTTTCGCACGTCTCATTTAAGGGATTTACTCCACGGTTATTTCACATTTTTTTCAGTTCGGTCGCGTAGCAAAATCCCTATCTCCTCCGAGCCTGCCGTAAGGCACTTCGTTTTAATAAACGTTTTATCAATCTATTTTTAGGTATGTGGGCTTGCCTAATTAGTTTTGTTGATAAGCTTGCAATTCACAATAATACCTACTACTTCCTAGACTAAATGAATACATACAAATTACACAAATTGATGTAACCCCAAAGTAAGCATGTTTTAAGCTTTCGCCACGGGTCAGCGATACTAATTCTTAAATAAATAAATAACTACCGGAATAAATGTAATGAACACCCAGACCCGAAATACCGAGATCTAGGTAGGTAAGTGCATCAAACAACTACGAGTATTAGCCCAGCCCCTGCACTCACGGTTGGTCGGTGGACTTAAACGTATAAGAATGCTAACACTTACCTCCACCTCGACTTCTTTACTAACCCCCAAAACATAAACATGATTACATCAATTTGTGTGATTTGTCCGGAGATATTTATTCATTTATTATATCAACTTAAATATTATACCAAGATCTCACGTAGCCAACGCCAGCCCGTCTTGTGGCATTAGGGACAAAAATATAACTGCACAATTTTCAGGAGTCGAGTGGCTAGCGTACTCGCCTAACTGCATCGACGAATCGCGAGGCTCGGGTTCGATTCCCGACGGGGCAGGCATTTGTGTGATGAACATTTAGATGTCTGCATTTCCGGGTCTGGTTGTTTATTAAATTTATTCTGGTTATCTATTTCAGTATTTTTATACACCCTGACTTTTTAATCACCATCCAAATTTTAATGTGTTGATCTTAAGTGAAAATAATTAAATACGTGTTTTTTCTTTTAGTATCCCTCAATACCAAAATATTAAGATATGACATCGCAAAGTCGTCTACAAAATATTGATGTTTAAGGGCAGCGCGCGCTCCGTACCTACGCGCTGAGTGCTCTGACACGCTAGAAACCTATTTTTTTCATAAATGGACTTATTTATAGATACTTTATGCCCAAAAAAATTGGATGGTGATAAAAAAAATCTTGCTGTATATTGGTATCGTTGACTAACACCCATAAGTCAAGCATATAATTTGCTTACTTAGGGATTAGATTCAATTTGTGTGACTTGTCCAGGGACATTTATTTATTTATTTATTCAAAGTAAATAATATGTTTATTATATGTATTTAAGTTTACAATAATTAAGCAGTATTTTTGGGAAGAAAAAAAATTCCTAGGTAAGAATAACGATACATAATAAGTTCATAACATAAGTACTTATCTCTGTAGGAGATTGAACCTGAACTCAGTCGATCGGTGTATTTAGACGTTAACACTAACCACCGGCCTCCGAGGCAGAAACTCAAAACACCCCACGACTCACCACTTTATAGATGCTGGTGAAATGAGTATGTTTTTTTTATCTTATGTTGGTCGGTATAGAATATCAGTACCAGTAACAGTATAGAATAGACCATCTGCTTCCCTGCCAAGCAGCTCGTAAGAGGCAATAGGTTACATGGTTCTTTACCAAGGTTTACAGGTTTACTGTGCGGTATCTTGCCTGGTTAGAGATCCACCGCCTTGTCCATAATGTATCATGCTCCGTTTCAGAGGTAGCAGATTGACGTCACTATAGTCCTAACATTCCGCCCATAGAATAGCGACTCACCTATATCATCTATGGAGTTAGAGGCCACGATTGTCTCCTAACATCGGGAGAGCCGTATTCTCATTCGCTGTCTGACGCCATTATAAAAGACCAAATGACAAAGAAACTTCATGCGAATAAAACATGCAAAACATAAATAAATCACATTTATAGCTACGTTCGTACGAACTGTAAACATGATACTCACGGAGATGTTTAATAAAACATTGTAGACGTAAAAATATGTTTGTGCTAGTCCTCCTGAACGTTTCGTTATCTCTGATATATTGGATATGTTACTGGCCCCGTCCGTGCTCCGCCGCCATAATAAATTTTCTGACAAACAATATTCCCTGTCCTTTGTCTGGCTGTGGACAAACATCGATCGCGAGTCCCAAACAACTCTCTCAGACACTCCTCCGCTTCAGACCATTTTACTTTAGAGTAAACAAGTTGTATGCAAAAATCTCTTGACTAGAAAACTTTGAACACTGCTTTTTATATTTGTTTGAGTTTCGTTTTATGCTGCATTTAAACACAAATATTAATTTTTGTATTGTACACTATCAACGAGAAATGTTGCTATGATGTTAAAGTTATATTTAGTGTCGGATAATTTACCAATGTTTAATGATAATGAATACGCCATTATTGACGATAGTTTTAAAGAAAAACGCTTTTTGACTATTTTATTTACAGCCATTAAAATGCAGCCAGACATGGTGGAGGAGTCCCGTCTTGAGGCAACCAGATTGTTTCTAACGCTTTACCTAATTCTGGTCTCGTTATGGGAATAAACTTACTCCTTACATCTTAACTTTAGATTCGAAACGAGCCGGTAAAATTTTAGTCATCTTATCAATAAACATAGACTAAAGTACGATAAGGTTTAAGGTGGCATGTCTGGTCTGTATTACAGTGTAGTAAAGACTATAACATCAACTTAAACCTTAGAGTACTTTAGTACATGTTTATTAACAAGACAGCAGATATTTATAAACGATGTGTAGGTATTTACTAACGTCAGGAAATCTATCAAAATGTTTTTCCTATTATTGAAAAAAGCCATAGTCCTGTAAAATATCTTTATACATTACATCTTGATAGGTGTAAAATATTTCATTCGTAATTCCCGACAAAAATATTTTTTTAAAACTAACTTGCTTGTGTAATGTAATAAATCAAAAACAATTTTATACTTATACAACGTTCAGACGAGACCTTAATAAGGCTCGCCCTGTCAAAAAGTTAACAGATGTCATGTAGAGCCACGGTTTTACAAGGTTCTATAAGCCCTACGTCATATTATCCTGAGAATTTTGTTTATCTTGTACAATCCAAATCCAAACTCTCATAGCTTCATCTTCTCATAGGTTAAAAATAACTGCTTTCTTCCCATATCTATCAAATTTCATCAAAATCGGCCTAACAGCATAGCCATGAAAATGTAACTGACAGACGGGCAGTCAGAACATGAACTTTATAAAAGATTAAGATTTACTGTTGGTCGAATGCTGTGCAGAAACTTGCCCGGGTAAGGATCCTCCGCCTTGGTTGTTCCTGTCGCTATAATAACTGTAATTTTCCAGCCCCCAGGAAAGTATAGTCGGTAAAGTTGCGTATTAGGCTTAACATCCCGACTACAGGACAAAGATGCACCTGTAACATATATGGTGTCTATATGCCACGGTTATCTCTTACAATCGGAGAGCCGTGTGCTTTTATCTGACCTCTTACAGAAAAAAAGACTAGCTTAAGCAAAAAGAACGTAATTAAGTAAGTACATTAACAACAATCATTAATTATTTTATCAAACTTGTTATCCTTACCGATGTCACAAAAGCTTGTAGGTAGCTACTTACTGTTAGGTATGTTTCGTTTTCAAGTCAAAAGTTTCGAGTTGATTTTATTGAACTTTATCATAAAAACCTGAGAGAAGTACATGGGTCACCTTTTTCTCGTTAACACAATAATGTGATTCCGTTCTATTTCATTGTGTAGATTACATACTCATACTAGTTGTTTTTGCTTATAGTAGCGCCATCTCTTACAAAACTGTGTAACTGAAACGGCTCATGACGACGACATTGTGGCAAACATGAAGCTATGTTACTTACTACTGGAAGTGGAGTTTACACTCCTTACAAAGATCTTTAGGGAGAGTTTTGGCGCCATCGAGAGAAAAGATGGTCGAAGTTTTTTCATAATTATTAAATTTCGTGTTAATATTAAGTGAAATTAGTCGATTTTGGTGGCATTTCGTACAATTTTGTTCAGTGAAAGAGCACAAATGAAATAATTACTAAGAAATTGGCGTATCGTGTATTTCCTCGTTGCCGCCAAATCTCA
>NJDD01001272.1:182137-219007 GCA_002245505.1 Calephelis nemesis | reverse complement strand
ACTAGGGTGGTGTCATATGGACTAGAGATTCCATATGACACCACCGGTGGTGTCGTTTTGGTGGTGTCAAGTGGAAGGAAGGAAAATTACATATAAGAACCAAATTTACATTTCGCATGTTATCGAGACCACTGCCCTACTAACGTCATTTCCAAATACTGTTGACGCTCTCTAATGTAGTACCTACTGGTCTCTCTTTAGTTTTCACTTTGATTTATGACATCACAAGACTCTTATAAAGGTATAGGTATATACCTCCACTTCCATGTTGATCTCATTAGAAATAATCTGCCTTAAAATGTCATTCAAATAAATTTTACGCTCTAAACAAAATGTGAATTCGATTGACCGATACGTAATGAGCTGAACCACCTTTATTTCTTTTTGAAGTGAAACTTCTTTATCGGGGTTGGAAAAAAAGTTTGTGTAAATTTTTTTCGTTACGCGTCACATTTTTCCGTTACGCGCCATCTTTGTTCACCACGCGTGATTCGAAGTATACTTTCTCTAGCGGAGTAGGGATTGGCAATAAACTTTATTTAACCAATTTCGGAAGTTGCATATAGTAAAATTATTTTTTGAAAAATAGCGTCATAAAGAAGTGTCACTTCTTCACTTCTTACGAGTGTACGGTAGTACACGCACACATTTTTTTTTATTTTAGGGATGTTAACGTTTGTGATTCCTAATTTCGTCAAAGTAACAGGGATGACCTAATGCGACAGAATTGTTAGATACGGTCAACGTTTAACTCGTGCTAAATAAAAATGGTACAAGTGAGACTCAGGAGTGGATAATTACAATTGAAGAAAAAATAAAACAGTTAAAAGCCTATTGCCGTCACGGCGAAATGCAAAAGCTCTTAAAATTTTAATCCATAAACAAGATGGTATTTAACCCAAGACCATTTCATTAGTCTTGATTTTCGTAACACTTTAAATATTATTATCGCATTTTCAAATATAGTAAATGCGAAATTGTATTTCTTTATGATATTGGAAGGCAAATAAGTAGACGGATTTCCTGATGGTATGAAATTCACGCTGCGTAGAGACACCAAAGGTGTTAATGGTGCGTTGCAAAGCTGAGGCCGGGATGTTAGGCCTTGAGCAAAAGTAAGTTTACCGACCTTACCTTACCTTTAAACCGGAACACGTGGATGATATTATGGCGGCAGGAATAGGTAAGTACCAATCCGGGTGAGTCGCTGCGAAACTCTACCACCTAGTCAGATGTCACGGTGTTACTGACGGTAAGCCTATGCACGCCTTTTACGAGCTGCCTGGCAGAAAGGCAGATGGTCTATTTTGCCAAGGAGCCCGGACCAACGAGGGGTAGTATATGGGTTGTATGTAGTTGTTTAGTTATTTAAATATTTGTTATTCTGTATCGTCACAAAGCTGAAACTAATTTTACTTTAAATGGCAGAGACTTTTTATTTCAGTAGGCCATGTGTTCCTAAAGTATAGAAAAATAACTTTACTACGCAGGCAATATTGTGGTTACAGCAAATACAAATATATTTATTTTAAGTTTAAGTTATATTTGTTTTAAGTTTTGGGATCAATAGCGCTTACATATATTATCTAATATTTAACCTAGTGTCTATGACTATTAATCCAGCAACACCATAAACATAATGTTGCGATTGTTTAACGTTACCGCCTAAATGCCTGCATTGATCGCGATAAAAGATATATTGTGACCTAAAAATAGATATAGGCCACATTGTATCCCCATTACATAAGTGGTTCTTGAAGGAAAGATAAATAACCAGCGCTGGCAAAATGTAATATAAATTCAAAATCGACGTCAATGTTGAATATCAAAATATTTGAACCAAGCGTTTTCCTTCATTTTCCTTGAATCAAGTGTAATTACATTGAAACTTCGCGTCAGTTCACATACACAATTATATTTTATGTACGCCTTTAGCATCGCATCTGGCATCTATTGTTGTTATCTTGACAGTAAGTGTGTCGGCGCGCCCTCCGTGCTCCGCGGCAATGACTCACTGATCAGAATGCCTTGTGGGCTCACCTTACGAAATTACCGAGGAGGCTTTCAACTAAAACGTGCTAAGAACTTACGGGCGGTTTCGTTTGGCAATTTTACCACGTTTTAACTTAAATGTATTGCTATTTAATTATTAGAGTACCTACCTGCGTGTTGCCTTTTAATATCTTCTTTTTGATAATGTTCGGCATACGTGTACACATAATATGTAAAAGTATCTTCAAGCCCATATCCCCGAAGAGGTAGGCAGAGGCACAACCAGGGCACGCACGACTAGCCGAAGACACTAAGTCCCTCAATGTCATAGGTGGCAAGCCTATCGCCAACCGGGCACATTTCCAATCCCGACCAATATTTATTTTTTTTATTAGAAAATTGGAAAAATTCAGTTTTTCTTTTTGTTTGCCGACCCGGGATTCGAACCCGGGACCTCATGCAGTCAAGCCCAACACTCGAACCGCTAGACCGCAGAGGCAATAATTATGTATAATTATTATAATACGAAAGTAACAATCAGCATAGATAAATTTGTGTGTTTAATAAGAACAAATTGAATTAAAAAAGTGATAAAACTATAACTAAAATTGCAGATAGTTCAAGAAAATTAGTACAATAGATTGATTCAAACAAGACGTTAAAGTTTTGAAATTTAAGTCACACCTATATTTTTAGATATCGTTTTACTGTGTTAGTATTACAACCGTCACTGGTACTTAAATAATCATAATTATTAACGACTAAAACCTAGGTAGGTACTCTACAAATAAAATGAAATAGATATTGTTATAAACGGATGTGTAATAGGTATTCGTGAGAAAAGCATAGATGTAAGTTAACAATATTAATCGAGTTCACGAATCAGACCTTTTGCCATTTCTATTAAATTTCGATACGCTGAAACGATTGAATGAAACATAAATCCATCTTATACTGGGTTGACGTATTCTTTAAGCTGTATTCGAGAACGCTGCTTCAGATTTAATAGAAACAAGCTTAATAGGTATACTATAAGTAAAGTAAGTAAGTATAAATATATATATTTACATATTTGCCTGGATTTTTACCATCGTCATCTTATCTACGCATGCTGTCTGCAACACATCAGTACATACTTTTGTTTAGTCATTCCTGTGTTGGTCCGGGTTTCTTTGCAGAAAGATGGTCTTTCTGCCAGGCAGCTCGTAAAAGGCGAGCATAAGCTTGCCGTCACTAACACCGTGACATCTGACTATGTGGTAGAGTTTCGCAGCGACTCACCCGGATTGGTACCACCGCCTTAACTATTCCTGGCGCCATAACGTCATGACGTGTTCCAGTTCGAAGGGTGAGGTAGTTAACATCCCGGTGTCAGGTTGGCAACGCACCATCACCACCTTTGGTGTCTCTAGGCGGCGGGTATTTTTTACCATCAGGAAATCTTTCTGCTTGTTTGCCTTCCAATATCATAAAAAAAAGTGATGACCTACCCCAGAGAGTAAAGTAGTTAGTACTACTACTACAACTACTACTACTACTAGTATCGCGCCCATGAATTAGATAATACCACCAACTGGACGGAATCATGACGGTCAAACTCGTAACCGTTCGGTGGACGCAGAATATAGTGGCGTTATGGTGTGAATATATAACAGAGGATAAAGTAAAACAGAAATAATAATGATGACGATAGTTCTGAATACCCAGGAACATATCGATATTTTTGTTAACTTTCAAACAAATGCACAACATGGCGTGAATTAATCACCAAATAAGAATGCAATGAAGGTATAAAAGATTGAAAAGGGCTCGTTTGACGAATGAAGATATTCCTTATCTAACTCGTTTACTACTAGACTTCATTCACATTTAGCGAAACTGTCCATTTCTGACATTTCCAATAGCACATAAAACATATTTAAAGTAACAGCCTGCTTACTTGCTATCCTGTTGCTGACAAAATATTATGTAACATTTGTACACTTCTCACTACACTCTGGAATTAAATGTGGAATATCGCACTAAATATTGATATTGAATAAAATTCTATTTGCCTGTCCTCTACAAACGGATGTTCACAACGTACCAATGCTCTTGGACACGGCACTACATGCAGGTCACGTGGCACCAGTAAAATAATAAGACTTTACCTCCATGTCAACAGTTTGAATAAATTGAAAAACGTGCTTGGGATGCAGCCAGAATTGCTTCGATTTCTATGCGTCATGTAAGGTGAACCTCGAAAAATATATACATTGAACGAAATTGCGAACCGCGGGTATTCTGGTAACGAAGTTCCATTACTTTTATGTACATACTAGGTGTGCGTTTTGTTCTGAGCCCTTACCTATTCCTGCAACGATAGCGCTACTATTCATCACTATCATGTTCAGCTTTGAAAAGTATGATAATTTCCAAACTAACTTACATTGTAACGTGACATTTTTATACTTACTTATACATTAACTTATGTATAATCTTTGGTTTCCGCCTGCTTTTTCACTGGTCTGTCACATGTAATAAATTAAATAAACATATCATTAAGCTTTATGATTTTTATGTGATACGGAATTATTTTATTTAAAAATCTTATATTTTTTAGATTGTTTATCAAGTTGTGTTTCTACTTACAGATTGGATAATAGTGTAGAATGAAGAAATGACTACATATTTACCCAATAGAATTGCAACTAACTATTGCAGTAAATCCGAAAACTTTAGACTACAGAGAAATTTTTAAGTCACAAAATAAGAACGTAGAATAAGCGAATACGTTTATTTACGAGTGTGTTGACCAAATCTCTGAGGTTTTGGGTGAGGGTTGGTCGACAGACTCTGTTCGATGAAACTTGGAATATAAATCAGCTAACCGTTGTTTGTCGACAAAAGGTACTCTCGCAAACATAAATTATTATCAGACGACATACGTCTGCTTCACTTTCGAACATCGACAAATATTTTCTCGACTACCGACTAAACTTTTATGTGCTTAACTTAACTTTATTTTTGTAGTGATGATATAATATAATGTGATGAAGCTAAGGGATGTATAGAATATTATTGTTCTTATGTTATTAATCTCTATGTTTGTTAATTTTTAAGCTATTGCATAGCTTCTATCGTGGACCTTGAGCGTGGAGACCGAATCCAGAAATTCCGTAACGAAAGTAACTTAGAACCCCCCACTCCGACCGGCACATGGTAATACTTTTTAGTTTTGCCACCTATCGATGAGTAGCAGAACTTTTGATGACTTTTTGACCACGCTTGTCTCTTTAGTTCTGCAACTCGACTCTAGGTTTCATTGGTTGTATTGGCGTTAATGCGCATGCGGAATCCCCCTCTGCACTCATGTCTGATTTTATACAATAGCTTTAACGCGCCAGTCTCCGAGTGCCACACGTCTAGTTATTCTTTAAAAATATTCATCTGATTAAAATTGTATCGAAACTAAGTAACATCTTAATAATTGGATTTAGCAAATTGTGTGAAAAACGAGGAATGTCGCTATGTGTGTTAAAATAATTTAAAATTTTAATTTCTTATCTATATAATATTTTTAATATTAACATTTTGTAAAGACGTTTCAAAAATTACGTAAAAAAAGTATTTTTCTATCTTGGTCTGGATGAAAATATGATGCTTAAATGACTTTGAATCTTGTTCATTAATGTTACTTATTTACAAATAACTTGGGTAAATGAAGTAAATAAAATTTAGTAAGACCTTAAATGAAAAACGTTTGAGGCGGTGACATTGTTATGATGATAAATAATATTGCCATTGACGTCATGACGTACTTACTTGATATCTATTTTTTATTTTTTGAAATTAAAGATCCACCAAAGATTAAAATTAAAAATATCACATCACTTTGAAATGTAAATAATTGTTACGCAGCCGCCATGTGACAGCACAACTATGGTAGGCGTATACAAATTAGAAGACATATTAGTATTGCGATTGACGTTAGCTATACAATTCATTGTCACTCATTAGTCATCATTTTACTAAAAAATATTCCTGCTCAAACTTTACTTACTCGTGTTATTTTTTTTTGTTTTTATCTGCCAATAGTCAAGTAAATGTTTGTATAATGTTGACCGATTTAGCAAAATCGGGCTCAATTTATTTAAAATTAGTCGTAAGTCGTCATGGAAAGTAATTTCTGGGTCTTGGGTAAAGCGGTTACAAGCAAACTTACTTTTATCATATTGGCAGCATTAAAGCATTTTGGTGTGTAAGTATGTCTTGCCACCATGAAATTTATCATGTCGTTTTAGCCTTCCTTTAAAAAGCAAATGGAGTCGCCTTTTTTTAAAATCAAGCAGGCTCTTATAAGTTATAACTAATATGAGAGAACTATAAGCTCTTTTGATTTTTATGTGTGTATTACCATTTACCGTAACATTCAGCACAGCATCTCAAAATTAAATAATCAAACGAACTTACCCAAGTGAAGTTCGATCTTAAAGTGTACATTAGTATTCACCAAAAATATTTACCTATGATAATATGACAATCTATAAGTCTTGGAGATGAACACGGATAATGTATTTTATACCATTATGTCAAAAAACGTATATCGCAGATTCATTAACTTTATCAGATATCGAAGCCTTATAAGATGTTTGAAATCTTAAAAGAAGCTTAGGCTTTCAATATTGAGGGGAATCTTATAAGCCCTTCTCAGAAATCCTATTTAACGTTTCCGGTTTATATGTAACGAACATTGTTATCCTCAGTAGTACATTTACTTTCTTCAATAGCGTCAGAATGTTGAAATAAGAGAAGAATATTACATTTAGAGAATATTCTTACATTAAAACTAATGGCAGACCGCCAACATATTATATTGGGCCATCCTTATATTAACAAAGTAACAATACTAATTATTTTACAAATGATATGAATCGAAATCATATTCAAAATTCACTGGCACCATTTTGTTAATTCAAACTTTGTAAACTTTGGTCGGACGGCATAAGTCTTATTAAAATTTAAATAAAAACTGACGGTAACTTCCTTTCATTTATAATATTATTATTAATTATTAAATATTCGTCCAATTCTAAAGATGTAATTGGTGCGTTGACAATCTTAAGGATTTTACGCGAGTTAGTTTACCGACTGCCCAACCAGAATATGACAGTCACAAGATCTAATGTTATTGCAGGAGAAAAGGCACAAACGAAGAACAATTTACAAATGTATGAAGTATTCACTTGTTTTTATAAATGATCAAAAACTAGGAACACTTACTAATGAAGCGATAATACTAATACAGGAAATAATGTCAATTTCCGTATCCTAAACGGACTCTAACATCACTAGCTATTAGTAAAGGAAATTACTTAATATCTAATTATACATAATGTTACTTCAAAGGTTATTTTATGTTATAATGACTTATAACGACAAAATTAGAACATTCAATATACTTACTTAATTTGTAATGACTGCCTCCTTATGTCGCAAAACAAGTTCCAAGTTATTAAAGAATTTTCATATTTTTTTATTTACAAAAAAAACATATAACACAAACATGGAAATATAAACCTCTTAGTCCACTGAGGTACAAAAAAGATATTAGGTTACTTTATAATAACAATGATAGTAGTCCTTTATTTCAGGTAGTGAAATGCTAACATTTTACAAGTTTAAAATTGAAAATCATGACTTACCTACACTTAAAATGTCAAAAAATAAAAATCAGAATAACAATACTATACATTAATAATCAAAATGAAAAAATAACACGAAAATAATAAAAATGATAATACAATTTAAAATTAAATACTTTGAAAACACAGCGTTGACAACATTTCGACCGCATTTATCCTACCTACTATCATGCTCTTTCTGACATACCCAACTCTCGCTTTCATACAATAGGGATCGTGCGTGAAATATAGAGGCAGCACTTCTGTCGGAGTGAGCGCTCTCTGGTGCTTCATTGGTGAACATAGTGGGATCAAAACAAATATTTAATAACATTAAAAAAAAGTTATAACAATGGAAAAAATTATAAAATATGGATTTCAACCTGTAGTCACTAATATAATACATGGCCAGAACGATGAAAAAGGCAAAAAATTATTCAAATCAAAGCATGTGTACGGTGTTGTTGAAAAAACGGATAAAATTAGAACTGTCATAACCGGTTTTTAAAAATCGTAAGAAATTATTTTTTGTACTAATTAATTACGAAAAGTTTTATAAATGTTATCTTTGTTAAAAATATTTAATATTACAAGCAAATACTATAATATAAAAATATTTATCATTTATGAGTCTGTACTTACCTTATGTCAAAGTTATCATAAAACAGAGAAATAATAAACATTGAATTTGAAATTATTTAAGAAAATAAAATCTTTTTTTTTTGTAAAAAATTAATTTTTTTTATTTTATACAATTAAAAATTTAATTCAGTTTTTACAATTATTTGAAAAAGGCTTATTTCTTTTTAATATGTAAAACTGTATGTAACTATATAGTAATTGTATATGCATAATTTGCTGACTTTCGAAAAATGTATTTGTGAATGCTTACTTCGAATAAAAAATATTCTATTCTATTCTATTCTATTCTTATATTTCCACGTCCAGGAAAAATCGAAGGAACATAAGATGAATGTAAAGGATGCTCCGATTTTTCATTATTTACAAAATGAGTACTAGAAATTCTCGTATATTTATTTGGTACCCAGTCTTTTGGATTTTTTCTGAAATAAAAGGAAAGAATTATTAAAAGGTTAAGTCATGACTATAAGATAAATGGCACGAATATTTGAAATTTCATCAGTTAAAAATGATCAATTTTTATATACGTCGTATTTAAAGGTTATAATTTCACTGAATGGTGCAGTTCGTTTTTATAAATTTTAATTAATATTGTACTTACACGTAACTTTTCACTGCATTCACCCACTGTTTACGTTTTAATATTTTCCATGAGGCTCCTAACACGCTCTCAGGAAATTTATAAAATTGCACTTCCACACCGAATCGACGTTCTCGGCGTGATGTATTATTACATCCAAGAATACAACAATTTTTTCTCGAAGCTGGCATTGTTTGAAAAAATTAAACATATTTTATTTGTAATTATTAAAAAGTAAATCACATATGTTTACGTTAAATATATGATCCCAACTGTTTTAGATACTTGCCACTAGTTGGCGTAAAAGTCTAGAAGCACGATCCCTATAACGTTGGAATAAACACAGAATTATGAAAAGCGAGTCTAGCTTTTTGACTCAAAACCTCGCTTTGGAATAGCTTACCCAACGCTCCATTCACACTATTCCCTGCACTCACTCTCCACTCTACATCCGCGGTGTACCTTCCATCCCTGCTAAAAGCACAACCAAGATATACAATTTAATTTACTTGTTCCAGCACTACATCATCAACTTAACTCTTATAACCGTTCTGGCTACGTCTCTTTCAAACACCATTATTTTGGTTTTCATCACATTCAAATGTAAGCCCCTCTATTTATAAACTCCTTCCATAACTGTGACCAGTGTTTGTAGCTCAGATGGTGTAGAGATGTAGATGCTACTTTTATTTTAAGAATCGCCCCTTATGAACATCCGAGTGAACCGACAACCAGGGCCTACTAAAGTGGGGCTACCATCTATCCACAACAAATTTTAGGATGCTTTTGGCACTCACTAGTGACTAGTGATATTATTATTCATGTTGACCTATTAGTCATAGTTTATTTAGAAAAAAGAAAGGACTTAAATTATACTCAGAATGTTAAATTTAACCTGTTGTCAATATCAGCGTTGTTAGTGTTAATGTCGAAGGTTATTAGTTCAAACCTAACCAACAAATGAGATAAAATTTAAAAATCAATTCGTCCTCGTTAATCTCACTAAAACTCTATAACGACTGGATCAATTTCAATGGTTCTTTATTTGTTGTTTTTTTTTCTTTTAGCTTCAACATAGGGATCGTTACAAACAAAAGTGCTCACGGACAAAGCCGCGAACAGTATCTTGTATATGAATATTGTAAAATGTTTGAAAAAACATTGTAATAGAAATGATTTCTAATATCGAAAGCCCCCATGTTGGTACTCAGGCTCGTATATAAATGGAACACAATGAAGATCAGATCCCGTATGATCTGCATGAGGGCGCCGGGTTCTGTATAGGCGCACGCCTCATTAAATTTTGTTTGAATAGAGAGAGGGATGAACCACCGCGTAGTTGGTCAGATACGTGCTGTACTGGCCGCACAATCAGTTCAACTTCACATTCTAGTATTTTTTCATCTTACAATTGTTTGTAGCTTCGTTTAACTTCAAATGAAAATATTTAAAAAATGTTAATACTTTCTAGTTATGATTAAACCAGGTAAAAATTTAAATAAAATGGATAGACTACTGAGTGGAAAATAAATATATATCCAATACTTTTGTTGAAAAATGAATAAAAAAATATCCACCTGTTGGTGTTTCTATACACCAAAAAACAGTAGAATCAGAAGGGAATAATTATATAAAAATAAATAATTATAATATAATCATTAGTATTATTTGTAATACTAATCAATGCTACGTTCGTTGAAATATATGGAGAAATTGAAAATATACCTTATTACTTCAAAATTTTATAAGTATAGTTTATGTATATGCCATTTTTTTAAGTGTTAAATCTTAAAGTACTTAAGCAAAACATTCAACTAAACTAAACAACTTCTTAATCAAAACTATGAAACTTCATTACGGAAATTGTAGAAAATTGTCTTTCTTTTTATATCGCCTCTGTGGTCTAGCGGTCCGGGTGTTGGACTTGACTGCATGTGGTCTCGGGTTCGAATCCCGGGTCGGCCAACAAAAAGGAAATTAGATTTTTCCAATTTTCTAATAAAAAAAATGTTGGTCGGGATTGGAAATGTGCCCGGTTGGCGATAGGCTTGCCACCTATCACATTGTGGGACTTAGTGTCTTCGGCTAGTCGTGGGTGCCCTGGTTGTGCCTTTGCCTACCTCTTCGGAGATATGGGCGTGAAGACACTTTTTTTTTTGCAAAACAAGTTCTCAAAAACCTAAAACTAAAGTAAAAAATATAGGTTTTCATTAAAAAATTAACACAAAAACAAACTACAAAGTAACAGCCTTTGCTGTAGTAAATTGTGATGTGAGGTTGATCTTTCTCGAATCGTAAAATATGCCTATTATTATGCTGTCTGTACAACATGTAACATGCATCAGTTGAATAGTTCCAGACAGGAAGAGCCGCCACAAACATCAGCGCGCCCATCTCGCGATCAAACACTTGCGCGCCCGGCCCTTTCACGCGTACGCCTCAATATCTCTCCCATACTCTTTGAAATCAGCCTTTTGTTAAGGATATACCGCATTATTAATTACTGTTAAAGTTGGGGAACTTGAAGAGATGCTTCATATTTGCTGGCTTATACGAGTACTTAATATCTTATTTTCGCAAAACAATGGAAACACAGAAATAGTTGTTACAAATTCTTGAATTAAAGAGGTAATTCTGGCTTGGAGAGGATAACTGGTGAACTCGCTTATTCTAGAGACCTAAGATCCGAATGTGAGGACAACGTATAATAAACGTCTTTGTACCTACACGACATACAGTTTGCAGTAAGTAATTCGTCGGCTTATTTTGCTTTAAAATCACAATAGGTACTGCAAACTTTTCCCGTGTAGGTCCTCAGTTAGAGATGTGAGCTCAGTAGAGTAGACCCTCGACCTGTTAACCGCGCAGCGCGTCAGAGGCGAGCACTTTTCATATATAGGTCAGTACCAACAAGACCACTGGTGGTCAAGTGATGTGCAGCAATTTGCCCGGGTATGGAGCCACTGCCTTATTTATTCCTGCCATCATAATGACTCAGCCATTTTCCGGTCGGGATGGTAGGGTGACAGTTAGACTTGTACAATAGGCCTAACATTCCAGCTGCAGGACAGCGACACACCTGTAATATCTATGGTTTCTACAGGCCACAGATATCTCTTACCATCAAGAGATAAAACTCAAGAGATAAAAAATTTTTCGCAAAACATAAAATAATAAATCAAAAATGAATGAAGTTCGCCGGACCGCTAGAGCGTAATCTAAACAAGGCTATATGTAGCATAGCTATAGCTTAGTATTATTATATATTCCGTGCTAGAGCATAATTATTATCTTCGTATGTACAATTTACCTTCTATTTTTAAGCTTATTTATTCATGTTTATTGGTGTTATATAGATTTTAACTGTTTAAACTTAATATTATGTGTTTATTAAAAGCTTGTTTTGTTGTTATGTTATTTAAATATAAGTTAACCTTGGAACTTCTATAAGATTAATTAGTTTGTTTTCATTGGACTTGTATATTCAAATATGTCATTTTTTTAGAATCTTGCTTATACACAGTGTTTTGGATCGTAGGATTGTACTTATTGTCACTAATGATTTTTACGTCGATATTATCAAGTAAAATATAACAATAAAATACAAGATCCTAATATTAAAAATTTTCAATGAACCTATATGTAATGTAGCATATATAGCAAAAACACATTAAAATCCATCCGCCAATAACGATCCCACTTTTATCCAGTGATTTAATAAATTTCTAATCTTTCCGATTCAACTATAAATTTAAATTAGTAGTATCATCATAATAGTAGCCCCAACATGTTCTCATAACATGAAGATAAGATTTGTATAACATTAACTAATTATTAAGTACTGTACGGAAAAGCACATTCGATCTAATTTACTCTTACAATATAGAAATTACAGTATACATGACAATATTGACTAAGTATACTCATCAGTTGTGTCTGCATGAACGACGGCCGGCTGTAATCGGAACTTGCTAAGCATTCAAATGCTTTCAATACCCTCCGCTATGCCAGACCGACTGGGCTGGACACAATACATGCCAATTTACCCGAGAATTTAGCTTGCATCCCTCACCCCAAAGCACTGGAGCGAGAAGTGACATATTTTGGTAACTGCTGCGTTTAATCTGACCCTGTTTAAGCCAGATATGAAAATCTAATCGATGGGGTCAGATATCTGCATGATGCAAAATCGAGAAGGCGTAAATCAATTGTAATGAAAATGAAAATGAATGTAGAAGGAATAAATAAAATATGTATTTATGTATGCAAATTTATATTGATATCTCACTCTCCAAACCGAGAAGGCAACTATTAAATCGTCAGGTGGTGATTATTATTCTAGCACCCCGCAAGGCAATATCTTTTTTTACATTAAAAGACTACGAACGATGGTGGTAAGATGATGGTAAGATATAACCGCAGCCTATATACACACGCTGTAGGTGTACCCTACCTTTCTGACCGGAACGTGACACTGTCATTATTGCGGCAGAAATAGGTAAGGCGGTGGATCCCTACCAGGGCAAGTTACTGTACAGCACTCTACGACCAGTGACCTTGTTGGTAATGACCCGTTTTGAGTTTGGTAGGCAAGACGGCAAATGGTCTATTCTGCATAGAGAACCCGAACCGACACGGGGTAAACAGCCTGAGCCTCAGCCTTTACATGGAGTCTCAATTTTCAACTTTGCTTGCGTATTGTAAGACAGTAAGTATTTTGTATTTTGTGTTTTGTATGAATAGATATCAAAATAGGAATAATTTTAATAATGAGTAAAATACGAAAAATGTTATATTATGTTACAAAAGATAGTAGTTACGGCAAACATAACACAAGCAAAGCCAAGGGTAGCTGCTTGTCATTAACAAAAGCAAACGTTTGAGAATTAATTTTTAAATTGGATATTTGCAGTGTCACTTTGTAAAATAGACAAATCAAATACATTTGACATTAGACTTGAAAAATATGTCTGACATACCACCACAGGATAGCGGCGCACCAATATCTATGCTGTCTATAAACCAAGGTAGTTTTGTTTCTCACCAAAAGGAGAGCCGCGTTGGTTGTTGTCTTATCACATCATCACCACAATCAATTAATTGTTTTTCTTAAACATTAGTTTAACATTCCGTGTTTTAATAGATAAAAGACACCTAATAAATAAATAGTTAGCATCATTCCTACAAACTCACAAGCTTATGTAAATAAATTAACTGCTGGTTCGGTCATATGGAAAGAATGACAGATGAAAGATTGACAAAGCAGATATACAATGCGAATGTGGATGGATGTAGGTACCCGGGAGGCCAAGACTGACATTCCACGATCATATCACTCGGACATTATCCGACGGTGGTGTGAAGAGTCTCTGAAACCAGCGTGTTTGTATGGAAAGGGTAATTAATGTGAAGGAAGCTAGACAGGTCAGGATCGTGATGTCTGGCACTCGATACTTTCTGCCTAAGGAATATGAATATAAGGAAAGGAAAGGAAGGGATATGAATGTATGTATGTATGTAATTAACCAACCTGCGAAAACTTAGCACTGCTGCTATAATAAAGAAGCATTGATTATAATCCTATTTAAATTCTCCATACTTGCATTAATTTGACGATATCTGATTATGTCAGATAATGTTGTTCTACCGATATATTAAACACGACCATCCCGACAGTTGTGTTAGTAACTAGCACTACACAACTTTAACTACACAAACACAGAATTTATAATAAAAGCTCCCGCGTAACTAGTTTATTATTTTCTCATTAGTGCGGCGCGTGTTCAAATAACTATTCAGTAGTTATGGCTACATATGAACATGTCCCACTCTGGGGATTTACTGTGTTTATTTGCTAGATAATGAACATAGCTGACTTCACCTAGTTAGATTAAAAATAACTAGATTATTCCACGTGTTGTTCCGGTTCTGCTATCACTCGTAAGAGGCAAGCAAATTTTAAATGGGTCACTACCAACAAGACCAAAGGTTGTAGAGTGCTGTACTGCAACTAGTCCGAGTAGGGATCCACCGCCTTACCTATTCCCGTTGCCATAATGGCAGTGTCATGTTCTGATGTTCAGGGTGATACTATTTAACATAGATGACTTATTTTTTTATTGGTTCTGACCCTCCTAAACTAATTCTTCATGTTCAAATCGTCAGTTTATTAAAACATACACTTAGGTATCAGCATACAATAACCATACTGATCTAAAAATAATAATATAAAAATAATACAAACTTTCCTACACACTCGTCTCTATATCGAGATTTGATCCTAATGGCAGTATTAAACTACTTTATAAGGGATCTCCCATATCAAAATTTGACTCCCCTACGGTAACTTGCGATTCTCTGAAATAAAAATAAACACTTTATTTTTAAATTAGTACCTAACATTCAACAAAATATTTCATACTTTCATTCAAATATTTATTTCTTTTTTTAGGTTAATTTGGCCTTTTCTGGGGCCGGCTAACACCTTTAGGCCATGCTGCCACGTCTTTCGTATGAATAAATTCTTTTTAACAGTTCAATCTTACCAGCAGTGACAGACAACTACATGTCAGAGTTTGAATTTCGAATGCATCTCCTAGCTGTCGATATATAAATTGCAGTGTGCAATGAACAAATTACCGGCATACTATTGTTGCAGTTGCAGTGCCCTGCATTGCGAATTCCCGACATAACCTCGCCGACCTTAAGATTAGTCCTTCGATCCGACATCAAATGCCACTACTTTACTATGGATGGAAGTCGTGAATTACCAAACATAATCTTTCGGTCGATCGGCTATTATAAATATCCTTAATGTGTTTATGGGATCACTATAACTTGCTTGCTTATACCTATAATATAATATCTACGTGTTATGAAATTTTTAAAAAGCATTTTGATATTTCTAAATAAAATCTACGTAGGAAAACAAACTTTCTTTTACAATCTCTACAAATTACTAAACTGGAAGAGAATTGATTTTCTGTACAATAAAGTAATTTTATAAAAAAAAGATAGAGGAACATAATTAAATTTTTTTTAGAATTGTTGCCTGCTATTGTCTGCTAGTTAGTTTTTGTTTCGACCACGCAAAATTTACTTAACGAATTGTAATAACATTTAGTAAGATTGTAGTAAATACTGCCTATCAACTTATAGGGTAATTTTCATCGGACTGTGCAAAGAGGAAGGTAATGGTTTTAGTTAACTTTTTGGTCTTATTTTTTCTTTGATCACGCAATTTTGCTTTAGAAGTTTATATTTTTACAAAACATTTTAAGGGCCTGTAAAGAAGAAAGCAAATATATTTTTGCGATTGATTTTCTAAATTTGTTCTTTAAATCTGCTAAACTGATTACAATTAATTTTGGTAAGGTTGAAGTATAAAACATTTTTATCGGACTGCACACAGGTAGTGTACCTACTTATTTAAAAATGTTGTTCTCTTAATTTCAACGCCTCTTCGGTCTAGTGGACCGGCGTCGGACTTTGCTTATTGATTCGTTTCGATCCCCGGGTCGGGCGACAAAAAAAAATAGAAGATGTATAGTTTCAATTTTCTAATAAAAATGACGTTGCCAAGGATTGGACACGTGCCTGGTTGACGACAGGCTTGCCACCTATCACAAGTAGGACTTAATGTCTTCGGCTATTCGTAAGTGCCCTGCTTGTGCCTCTGCCTAACACTTCGGGCTTATATGGGCGTGAAGGTACTAAAGGAAGGTTTGGTTAAAATTTGTTACAATGTCCACGCACCCGCTTAAGATGATCTCAATATTCAAATATCTTAAAATTCTAGTTTTTGAGTGTTGCTGTATTTTATTATATCTAATAGCTACCTACATAAAGATAAGTTCTTAAACATTAGACTCCGGCTAGTTGTCATGTAAGTTAAGTCTAACCTATATTTCAGAAAAAAAGAAAGAAAGAAAATTATTTATTTGCGGAAATATGTGTGTAAATGAGATGTTACAAAAATATTTAAGTATATCAACATATTCTACCATATTTTGGTGTGCAAATATTTTATCTATAAAAAATATTATTTAATAAGGTACATATGCTTTAACTTCTAAGCCAATTATTTATGTTTATAACTAGATTAATTATTTATTACCAAAACATTTAATAACTCTAATTGAATTTAACCCTGTCCACCGTAAACTATCAGTAATAGTGTCTTCGGCTAGTCGTGGGTGTTGCCACCCAATTGTCCGGCTTCTAACGCCCGGCGGCGAGCTACAACCCCTCCAAACAACAGTCAGTCCTTCTAGTGCACCACTGTGCTGACGTTGCAAGGAACATTCGAATCCATTAATGTAATGACAAGCACTCAGCTCGCCCTCAAAGCTTGGTGAAGTTGTAAAAACCGCGAGGAGCGACAAGTTAGTCATAATATATATATATATATATAATATATAACCCAATAAACATTAAGTACCATGGATCTAAAAGCATCCTAATTACCTATTAAATTTATAAAAAGTATTTTCACATCCATATCCCGAAGAGGTTGGAGAAAGGACAACCAGGACACCCTCGGCTAGCGAAAGACACCAACCAAGTCCTACAATTTAAATTATTTTTTCTAAAAAATCTTTAATGTTCGGACAAGTCTCTATTACGATTACACACACAAATCTAGATGCTGCGGCTTTGTCCACGTTCTTCCGCAGCAACTAACTTAGGCATCGAGATATAAAGTAACCTTCACTCATCAGCTTCCTAACTATATCCAGGCACAAATTGTACCGGCACATTGCTACATTGTATTACAAAAAGGAAAAAAAATAAACATATTTTTAGAGATGTGTAAATTTTATTTAAATAAATATTAATCTACTAGACCATTCTCAAGACTTTTCTCTGACATAATAGATAGAATAGACTAATTTTCTACTCTACCCTTCCCATCTAACAGCAACACATATTACGCTCTTCCCAATCTTTGAATCTTGGTCCTCGACCTGCATGTGTAGACCAGTTACCTACAATTTTTATTGGATTTTTGTATACAAATACGTAATAAGTATTACGGGAATTCTAGTAACATCGGGAGAAAATAGTAGTAGCTGTTTCCTTATTATTGAATTTCGTGTACACATGAAGTAAAATTTGTCAATTTTATTGGAATTTTGTAAAATTTTGTTCAGTTGAAGAGCACAAGTCAAGTATACATGAAGAAATCAGCGTCGGCCACCACTTTACTCACTAATTATGAAAAAAGCCCAATTTTATTGAATCCGGTAACTTGATGCAAATTTCAACTTGATTCATGGCAAATGCTTACGCTCATGCCAAAAACTGAAAAAAAAAACATGATAAACTTAAGTTCAACATTCACAATAGACAATCCCAATAGATAAAATTAACGAGTCATCTTAATGAAGTTAACGCTCTGTAACTCCAACAGCACGATATAAATTAATATTTAATACGAAGACCGCAGTAATTACTGAGGCAATAATCGCTCCCGCAAACATATTTATTCTAAAAGCGATATCGGTTTTGTGCAATGAATTGGTGTACCGCCAAAATGAGTAGCGAACCGAATGCCACCGCTCCACAATCCCAATGATTGTACTGCTCGCCGATGCATGACCCTTGAAATTTGAAATGAAAACAATGTACTTTCGTTTTATCTGCCACACTCGGAATATAATATTAAAACAAATATATAGCTTGCTAGGGTCACCGTACAAATATGAAACAGTACAGAAACTAAGCTTCGTTGTCAAAATACTTACTGACATTTCATTGAAGCATTTGGATTGTCTTTTTTAGATTATCAATCAAATTTAATAACTCTATAAGTATTTCATAAATGATACAAGTAACTTACGTCATGGGACCTGTTAATCCCTTCAAAAGACGAATACGCTCATGTCAGCTTAAAAAGGTCGCGATAAGAAGGTGACCACACATCTTCACACGACAGTCGCTACTGCAGCTGCTAATGAGTAGGTACAGAACCGCAAAAACGGCTTAGGGCACTCGTCGATGTACATGTTTGTTTGAGTGTGTCATTTTCCAACGTTTGTATACAGGATGTATTAGATACTGTAACGAAAACTTCTGTGATAGCTTATTTACATATCATACTAAAAATTCTGTTCACAGTTTTTATTGGAAACAAGTAGTTAAATATTTAGCACTTTTTCAGCTTGACATGTATAGCGAACGAAGTATGTGTATTAAGCCTCGCGTTACAAGCTGCCTATAAGTGCCGAACTAACACGCTGTTTTATTACATTGCCGTTTTTAGCAAAAATGAGCTATTTTATTTATTGATTTTAATTAATAATCGAGTTGCGTTATATAGTATTAATGAAATAATAGAGAAATTAATAAAATAAATACATTTTGTTTAAATCATGAAATACCAACTACAATATTACTAATACTACTATAAAAACAATACTAATATAAAATAAATTCCAACTACTTAAGCATGTCTATCATATATAGAATTGGTATTGTCGCCTAGCACAATCCGAGGCTAGTACGTTGGTTAGTAACGACAGGGAGCCGATCTATCTCCTTGATAGCATGTTATGAAATAATTGGTATTACCAAGTAGTGATTACCTTAAAGCAATGTGGTTTTTTTATGATACTGGAAAGCAAACAAGCAGACGTATTTCCTGGTGTTAAAAAAATCATGACACTAAAGCTGGTAATGGTGCGTTGTCAACCTGAGGCCGAGATAAAGCGAGATAGGCTCGAGCAAAAGTAATTTTACCGGCTAACTTATCCTCCGAACCGGAACACGTCAATGGCAAGAGCTGACATTATGGCGGCAGGAATAATAATACTTAATCCGCTTTGTGGTCTAGTGGTCTGGTGTTGACATCTCCATATAATCTCGAGTTCGTTTCCCAAATAAATACATTTAAAAATTTGTGACTTAATTTCCACTTTATGAAAATGCTGGACAAAAATCAAAGATTTTTAAAGAAACTACGAGTTCTCCTAAAGTCAGATTTCTGTAATATAGTTTACGAATTGTATGATCAAAAATATGATATAAAAATATGATCTATAAAGTCTTCTTATTTCTCTTTTCAGGTTACACAAAATGCAGCCATCTTCCAGTCGCAGATAGTTTAGTTTTATGACTAAATAAGCATTTGAAGCTCTCTACCATGGATCACAGAATACTTATCGTCTTAGCACTGTCAGCGCAACTTTGTAAGTATAAAACATGCCCAAACGCTCAGCGTTTGGCCAGTGCTTAACACATTAATATGTACTCAAAGCTTAGTTGTGCGCTTACATATGTTTAACACTACCTGAACTCGTTACCAATAAGAGGTATTGTTTAGTTATTGTTTATTTAAGTTTGAAAGAACAAAATTTCCATCAATAATTGGTATAGATTTTAATATGGAAATAACCAATCGAAATCTAAAGCAACTGTTAAATTGACAGTGCTCGCAAGTGTCGTGTTTTATACTGGAGGGTAAAGTAGAGTTGCATACATGGCCAGAGATACGTGGCGACATATTAGTAATAGCCAAGGTACCTATGGGTGGTGGGTTTACCTAACATTAGGAGAGTTACAAGCTTGTTCCAAGATAATATATAACAGTAAGAATATTTTATTAAAATCCATTTTTGTTTGAGATGTTAAAAAAAACATTTTATACGTAAATAAGACTAACATTAAAAAAATTAACCCCTGAAAAAATCTACGTGTAAAATAGCTAGACAGCGTAGGGCGTTTGTTAAGTTATGGTAAGTTTTTCCGTTCCTTGATAATAAAGTATTTACAATAATTGAAACCTAGCACCTGGCTTACCATGTTTTTTAAGGTAAAGGTTTTTATCACATTTTTTTATTTGAATTACCTGTCATTATTTTTAAGTTAATAACTTTGACAAGTGCAGTTTGTTACTGAAAAATCAGCTTTATCGCGCATCATATTATTTTGAAGTGAAATTTCTTTAGCAGCGATGCGCACTTTTTTTGGAATGGGTAAATACTTCTAAACTCGCGTCAGGCCACGTAAACTAATCGAAAATTCGTAAAACGGATCGAGAGTAAAAAGCCGGCTCGGCGTAGGAGAGGAAGTATCCCCCTCTCTTTCTACGGCATGGCCAAAATGTATGCCTGCGCCTGCTGTGTCGTTCAGACGGCGCAGGGCGCTTACGCGAATGTTCTTGTTGTCATGTTTGTGTACCATAGCGCAATATATGAATATTGTATTCTACCACATAAATGATAGTAAATTCATACTTATATTTAAAGCAATTCGTGCAAAATTATTCCCTAACCATTCCAAAATATCAAAAATGCACAACGTTAATATTCAAATTTTCACTTCTGCCGCCACTCCCGAATTGCAACCCGTCGTTTTTTTATTTCATTATTGTGTAAAATATTAATATATTCTGTGTTATAAAATATCAAAATGAAACACTTATTGAAATAGCCTTTGTGATATGAGCCGAACAAATCACCTTACTCGTATTGTCAGAATTTCAGCGCAATCATAACTAAAATGTACGTTTTAGTCCCATTTCCGATTTCTATCTTTATTAATAGCCATCAAAGCGTGCAAATATTAATAGTGTTTCAAATGTTTTAGTAACAGCAATATAAAACGGGTTATATTATTTTGTTATTGGTAATATTTCTAATACAAAAATTCTAATCGAAAATAAAGACACGGGAATAATGTTGCATAAGTTTTTTCAGTTCAATTTCCGACTTCATGTGTTATGGGTAATAACGATGCGTACAAAAACAGAAATGTTTAGAACAAAGTAATTGAAAATACATAGATTGGAATAGAGAGGCGGTTCCGATCTGTATCTGAGGACTATCTCAACCCACTTGACGGCAAATGGCCCGGAAGTAACAAGGATATAGCGACACGACTCCGCCAGAATTTTGTTACCCACTTTCCAATGCGAAAATGCATACTAAATTTTATTCTGTCCTTATACTTTTCAAATGATAGTTTTACGACCGTTTTGGCAAGTTTAAATTATGTAGTTAACTTAACTGAACGTAGTTACAATCTTAATCACATAACCACTTTTGTTTTAAACTAGCTTCCAAAGATCAGGCGGTTCTCAACTCGAGTACCTATATGTTTTTTTATGTTTTTACTTACTTATTCAATCAACTAGTTTTGATTATTTTAAAGCATGTATTTTCTGGTAATCTACATCTGAATACACTTGAATTGCGACTGCTATTTACATAGTCAATCAAATACTCCATAATGCGTTTTTCAATTTAATTGAAGCACAAATTTAATGCGTTTTATTATTTTTAAGACGCGTTTATTAACTTCGTTAATATATTCGCATTTATGCCATAACATAGTTAAATAAATGGGAAATGATAAAAAGTTTTTTTTTACCAACATTACAAAGTCATATTGATTTAAAACATCAAACACTTATAAAGGTCTGAGGACAACACAGTAATAAAAAAATAGATTGCCATAATCTGTCTGTCTGTCTGATTACCATAATTTAAGATCTGTCGCCAAATCTAAAATGTTCTTTTTTTATAGTTTCAGCCGCCTGCACTGTGTAGACGGTTCAAGTTACACAAATGTCATATACCTGTTACAAAATTATTCTTCTTAAACATTTCTATAGGAAAGGCGCAGCGGTAGCTCTTTATATATCTATATTAATCGTTATCCAAATAAACACGTTATTAACCATAATCTTTAATTTTGAACGAAGTTGCACTTGAAATTACTTCACTTCAATGAATATATTAACAAATTTCATAGTTTTAAAAGAACACGGCAACATAATTCTTAATCTAGCGCGCATTTGTGATGTATTCGTTAGATTCACAAGGTGGGCAAGTTGTTACTGAAAGTTATGAGAGACGAAGGAGCTGACTCCCTCCCTGCAGGAAGAATTAATAAATACACGGTGCTAAAATTAAGCATCGTTTGTTTATTAATAAGGAAGATTGATATCTTGATAGCCATCCAATACAACAAAAAACGTGGGATTTCCATTGCTTTAATACTAACAGATTAAAAATAGCAAATAAAAATATCTTAAAGTAATAAAATATTTAAACAAGCACACCTCGCTTTTGAACTCGGGTCTTTAACTATGTCGTTCTTTTACCTCGCAAGCTATGAGGCTTTGGAATTCTCTTTCCGTAGACATCAGGAGAGCTCCAAATATTAATATTTTCAAGAGTATGTTAAAGCGTCACTTTTTGCGATCACTGTGATTAATAATTTTATAGCTTGTTTTAAATTCTAATACCTATAATTATAACAGGCTTCTGCTTTTAGGATGATTTATTTTGTCTGGTATTAGATGCATTTTTTTATATATTTTTAAGAGCACCATTGCACAGTAGTCCGCTATATCTTGTGCCATCGAAGGTTGCCTGGACGAGATCGCTGACTTGGCGATAAGGCCGCCTTTGTGTACCTATCTTATAATTTAAGTTTTATTTGATGTATTTGTAATTTCTCTGTATTTGGTGCACAATAAAGAGTTATTGTATTGTATTGTATGTACATATTAAATTTCATCATAATTGGTCCAGGGATTAAGCCGTGAAAGCGTAACAGGTAGACATACATTCGCATTTCATACTAATTTAAAAATTAAAACACTTTTCGTCTTATTAATAAACATATACTAACGTAGAAGTAAAGTTAGTACTATAGTCTGTATTACATTGTAATAAAGATTATAATCCAGGTTGAACATTGGAGTACTTTACTCCGTGTTTATTAATAAAACGATTTAAGTCTAACTTGAACTCGTTACATCAGGAAAATCTTACACTATTTAAAATGAAACAGGATTTTATTAAAAGCACCAGCTTTCAAACAAAAATCATTAACATTGATTCAAAGAGTAAAAGTTTTATGGTAGCAGGTTAAAGAACCTTTTTTTGGATGTCGGTTAAATTTAAAGCAAGCATTATAGGGAACAACCTTTTAGCACCAAATCGAGTGTGCATTCATCTCAAATCTAGTCCTACGTAAAAAAGAATTTACGGATCGTTAACCAAGAGATAAGTATGTTTTGTATGGGATTCGTTTTTTGTACACTTGAACGATCGAAGGTACTATTACACCCCATTAACCGGCCAATGGCATCGAAAATACCGAATTTTAACTTTTATCTTTACATTTTCTTGAACCCTAACTGGGTACTTTGAATTTACCTTTAAAGCGTAAGTATGATTACTTACGAGTAGGTATATATAAAATCTTTGAGCCTATGTAATATACCTCAATTTCACTCGTTTTGTTCCCGGGCTCCATGAAAAAAGTAGAGCAACTGTTTTCCTATCTAATAGCTCTATTTTTATAAAATATTTATTTATTTAGCATCAAGTTAGAAAGACAAGCATCGGTTCTCTTGTCACTAACATCGTGGCTAAGGTTACGCAATTGACAGAGTTTTGCGACGATTCTCCCAAATCGGTACCACCAACTTGCCTCCATAAAGTCAGTACTGATCACAGTAGAGTTCCAATCTAGAGAAAAAACTCCAGACTCATGTTGGCAACTCAGATACACACAACATCTATTTATCGCAAGCATAAAATCTCTAAGAAATATGTTTTTAGTTTCAAGCAAGCACATGTATTTTACGCAATCTCGCAAAGGGGTGTTATTAACTCAATCAATATATTTGCCGTACATTTTATAAAAGATTTTTTAAAAAAAATATGATATCATTTTTTTTGAAACAGCTAAAGTAAAATAACTCATCAATATAAAAAAGTTTACTAAATGCATTAGGAAGATATTGTATAGTACGAGTAACATATTTCGACAGGAAAGGGTTATTATTAAATTTATGAATTAAAGTCACCAAGTTTTAAAGGGTTTCTTCACGGTGAGCTGAGTAATAAAATAAATACATTACCGTGGTTTCGAAGAAATACCTAAGTATAAATAGATAGATTGTCACAAAGCATCAATATATAATACTTTGTTTTTCAGAGTATTTGTATAAATGAAAAAGTGACATCTGTGATTCTTGAAAATGTAATATTTTAAAAATGACTAAATACTGTATATCGTATTCAAACCAATTCTCGTTAAAAATTTTTGATGATATCTACAATACTATATTTTTTTAGATTTTTCATTATCTTTTATATTAGAAGTTATATTATATATTAGAAGTTTTTTTTTTTGTATTAAATCGTAAAATTGTTCGGGAGTTAAAAACAACATGAATAATATGTAAGACAGTTCTACCAATTCGGAGGAGTAATGACTTAACTCTACTGAGTGGTGTTTGAATATTATAGTATTTATATACAATAGTATTTTAATTTACATTTCAGGTTGCTTGACAAGCGCTGATAGCCCCTTTCTTACCCAAACAGTCTACGGATTTCTCGACTTCACCACAACGATAGGAAATACAGTGATGGTCTTCTCACCACAATCTGCACCGCCACCAGGTCGTATATTTTCTTTATTGTACTAATAAATTATTTGCACTCCCAAAAAATATCATCATCGTCTACAAACTTAGGCCCTTATTGCACTAGAAATTAGACACTTATTTTTCCAGAAACTTAGATAATAGATATCATGCTACACAACACACTTCTTAACATGCAATAAAACAAATATAATAAACAGCAGTACCGAGTGCCAATGCTTCTACACAATTTTTTCTTTTTTTGTCCCAAATTTTATGTAACAATTCAACAAGTGTCAATAAACCAACGGATAACAAATCAGTTTATACATAGCAACATTAATATTCATTCGCAAAATAACTTGGTGTCGATAACACAATAGCACGTGAACTTGCATAAAAATCGAGTCAAGTGCGAAATGAAATTTGAACATCTTATCGAGTTTATTTACTTTTGCTCTAACCCTCAACATACGCTGGGCACACTAACAGTAGTTATTTTTAGATTTTTAGCATTATTATATTGACTGTTTCATTTTCATAACACAAATTTTGTTGATGTTTAGAACCAAAAACCGAAAAGCCTGTAAAAGAAAATATTATAGAAACAAAACCTCCTCTTGTCGGTAATGTGAAACCAGAAGCCATCAAGCCAAGTAAAACATTAGAGAAAGAAAAAACGAACAAGCCAGTTGCACCTGTAATTGCATCGAGCTCTATTTCGGTAGTTTCGTCTCCTCACAAGAAAGATGAACATTCTGGTAATGTGCCTAAATCTAATGTAAAAGAACAAAAGCAAATTATAACTAAAGTGGAAGTTGTAGCTGGTCCTTCAAAAATTTTAGAAAATCCTGGTAACCAGTCACCACAGAAATCAATAAAACAAGCTCAATCTGACAAAAAGCCAAAAAATTCCATTAAAAGTATCACTAATGTTGTTAGTAGTAAGGTTGAAGTTAAGCAAAATACGATACTGCCTTCCAAAATAAATATTCTTCCTGAAAAATCTAATCCAATCGATGAAGAACCAGCTATTTTAGTTTCTAATAATATAGGAGAACCAGAATATGATTTCTTATCTCGTCAACCATCAGAGTTTGTTGAAGAAACCTTTAAAGTAATAAACATTCGTCCATCAAAGGCGCATAGTCAGAAGCCGAAACATAATCAGAAAAACAGACTTCAGCCAACTCCTCCTCCTGAAGATGAAGATCATCCAGTAGGACTTGTAACTACTCTTGGTGGAACTATTGTTAAAGATGGCTTAACAACTGTGCATGAAACAAGTGTCATTGGTACATATATATCAGGAAAATATGCTCAAGTTCTAAACAGTAACTCGAAAATATTACATTCTGGCCCAAAACACAAAATATCACCAAGTCAACCCCACAGAATTATGAAAACGGCAGCTCCAGCTATTTCGAAAAGTCATAGGCATAATCTAGAACCCACGCCATCAATTAGTGAAGAAGATACTCATGGTAAAACAACACGAAAACAAAACAACAACGGGAATTCATTTAAAAATCGACACAAGTCTCAAAATAATGACAACGAAAATCCCGAACCACCTCAAAGCAAGAAATTTAAAAACAGAAATTCCCAAAGCCAACGCAGTCAAAGGTATTTTATCTACTAAATCAATTTATTTTAATCAAACCTTAATAAACCTCTGTTTTCTAGAATACGAACTAAAATCGACTTAAAAAAAATTAAATAGGAACCATTCAAATAAATACACAGATACAGCCAAAAAAAATACATAAGCCAAAAAATACAGTGTAATAAAACTCTTATTTTTATCAAAATTTCTACAAAACACACATTCTGTAATTGTGTATTTGGTATAGTACATAATGTTTAAAGTAACATTTGCGTCAGTTAAAGTCGTTTATAATACTTATTGCACTAACTCATACAATCACTTCAACTAGATAAAATTATTATTGTGAAATTACTCTCCCTGTCTCTATTTAAATGTATGGCCGATTTTCTTATAAAAGGTTTGGTCAGAATTTTCATATTAATTACATTTCTGTTTTATTATATTCTCAAACTATCTATAAAATTCAAATACTCGTATAACTATTTTCCGAACAATACCTAAGTCATACTCAGTATATTATCTTTATTGTTTTATAAAATGCAAAACGTCCATTTCACTTTCAGTAAACGTTTTGGCCGAACAAGAAATGACCAACAAGTACCAACCGTGTCTGTTTTCAGTGATTCATCATCAGCGTCGTTTTCAAATAGACGAAAGAGCAATAGAAATTCTGGTCATAAAATTACTGTCACTCCAGCAAGTAATACCGAAAATCAATCTAGACGTGGATTTAAGCCCCGTGTTCAGCCATCAGCAGTCGAACAAGTAACACCAGCAGCATCTACAAGCGTTTACAAATTTAAACTAAATAGGACACCAGGATCTGGAAGATGGCAATATAAAACAAGTCCTAAACCAAAAGTGACAATTCGTAAGTCTAACGGAGAAGAAGAAACACAAACCACACCAAACTTTAACCCTCTACTTGATGACCCACAAGTCAATGATCTATCACTCCAAGCAAGATCTGATAATGATTTGGAACTACAAGGTTCCCAAAGTGGCCCTGGTACGCTGCTTGAGAATGATGATGATAATTCTATCGAGAAACCACCACCGGTAGAAACATTAAAAGTAGAAATAAGCACCCCTGCTGATTTCCGAGACGTCTATTACGAAATTGCAACCCTGAAATCTCCGTACACTTTCCAGGTATTTTTTATATGCATAAACAAACCTTGTAATTAAACCTTTAGTAAATCTTGTAATGATTGAAATTAAATAATAAGGTAGAAGTAGGTTTTCACGAATATCAATTAAATTTTATTTAAAGTAGCAGGTAGGTTTTAATAAATTTTGGATGCCAAGGTTACCTAATACTCGTATCTAGTAATTTTGCACGTACACGTCAATACAACGTACTTTTCAATAATGCAACAATCCCATTTAAGTCACTCAAAACACATCTTATATTCTCCTACAAACCACACACATTTGCCAAGCTAGGGAATAACTGTGCCTTGGTAGATAAGCCTGTCGTTTGAAACTGTAAGACGTAACATAACCAGTGCATGTCATAAAAACAAAAACATTTTCACAGAAAAAACCTTAAAATAAGGAGCATTCACTAGATCGAGCAGGAGTTTAAATTAAAGGTATTTTCTGTCTAGCATTAATCTACCGTTTTCTATTTCCAGGTTGGCCGTGTCAAAAACACTAGAATTATTACTGTAACAACAACTATAGAAAAAAGTATTGAACCAACTATAGCACCCAGCTCTCCAAGTGCTCTAAACGAACCGTTAACAGAAAACATATTGGCAACAGCGTCGCCTTATGGAAAGGATCACTACCTTCTTGACTCCAGTATTGCCACTTTACCTGCAATAACACTTTCATCAGATGTTGAGACTCCTCCTCTAGAAACTATTACAGAAACATTTAGCACGACGCAAAATATGTTGAAAACTCATATATTACCAATCGTTAGGGACCAAAATGTGACGAGTAGTCTTACATTCATTCAAACTTACCAAGTCACTAGACTCGTAACAGCTACAAAAACACTACCACCTATGGACTTCTTCCAGTTCATACCTAGCAAAACTCTAAAAGAATTTAATAGCCGACTGGATGAAGCTGGATCAGAACTACATTTGGAATTAGATTTTGGAGATAGCAACGAAGATGAAGGTGGTGTTCGCGTCTTTCCATCTGACTTGGATCTTGCAAACATTGGGTCGAACTTTGATTTAACTGAAATTGATAAATACAGAGATAGTCATTTAAGACTTAAAAAAGCTCATGGACAAAATAAAGTGAATCATGTAACTGAGCCACCAAGTCCTTCAACTCCAGCTCTATCGCCTGAACAAGCTCAACAATTGGCACTTTTGCGATTGTTAAATCCTGCAGCTGCAGCCCAAATTCCAAATGTTGTTACGACTTCTAAGCCTATCTTTAAATATGAGACTATTTACGAGTCTCATGTGATTCCTTTCTTCGATGGAAGAAGTACCGTACAAAGTACAATTTCACGGCCTGTGGCAACAATAACAAAAACCGAATATGAAATAGGAACGAGCAGCCTTCCAGCGCTACCCTTAAACCCACTTTTCCCACAACAACAATTCACAGTAACGTCTACGCCCGTAGTTTTAAATACTGAAGTAGTCGCTACCAACAGTCAAGTTCTTAAGCTAACATTTGGAGCTAAGACTGTATACACTACTCTATTCACTACTAAAGTGGTCCCAACAGTGTTGACATCTTATGTTACTTCGTCAATACCTATACAACCAAGTGCCGCGCCAGGTTTCCCTGGTTACTATCCACCTCCATTTGCACCTTTTCCTTATGTAGGTTAAACAAAAATCAAGGAGCGTTCTAGAGAAATGTTAAATGAACAAATAGTGCCAGTGTATCATATTTTGTGTAACATAAGTGAAATCACGAAACACAAAGAACTATGCGTTTATTAAAAAACTCGAACAGTGTATCGTAATTGTGATAGGTAGTGAAAGTCAAAGGAACTTTAAAAGGGAAAATACTCTGTAATTTAATAAATATTTACGTATTCGTGTTTGCAATAATTATAATAAATCTCAGTGCTTTGTAAATACTAGTTATTTATGTAATTAATTTCTTGTACATAACATAAGGATAATCATATTGTTTAATAAACTGTTATATAAGAACTCGTACATAATTTGTACTTTTGTATAAATCATGCGCTATAAGTAAATGAGCTCGCAATAAACTATTGTAAGTTACCTACAAGCAGTTTTGATTAATTTTCTATATATTTAGAGGTGGAAATTGTAAGCGTTTCTTATACACAAACACTAAAGTAGATTCATACTTGCAATTCGACAATCTTATAAAAAATAGTAATCGTCGCATCTATATAGAAATGCTTCTGTATATCGTCTCTGTGAGCTAAGGGTCCGGTGTCAGACTTAATAAAACTCATGGGGTCCCGGATTCTATCCGAGTAGGGTTAAAGTGTGTATTTTAAATTTTCTAATAAAAACAACGTTACCTGGCATTGTATTTTCGCCCGGTGGTGCTTGCCACCTATTACATTGTGGGACTTCGTTTCTTCGGCTAGTCGTGGGTATCCTTAACATACATCTGCCTCTCTCTTCGGAGATACGAGTGTGAAGTTTTTTTTTAATGTATACTTAAAAGCAGACAAACAAATAAGTTTCGTGATATACAGCGCCTTTAAATCACATAAAATATATTTTGTGCATTGCCAAACTATGTAAGTCTGGAATGTGTTATGTAAATTTACCTTCTACTCTCTCTACCAAATTGAGGCACGACATTAGTGCGCGTTCAGAACCAAAGTGGTGATTTAAAACTACAATTGGACTGATTCTCTTGTTGAAAGTGACCTCTCTATAAGGCAGTCAATGACAATCAGCAAGTGGTATATATGGCTCTGTAAGACCAGACTCATCTTGCTACTTTCGTCTAGCTCCTAAAATGAGACTCACGCTTTGCTTTGCTTTACAGGTCAACGCGCAAATTAAGTTTTAGCAACCTTAGCAAAGCAATCATAATGATATTAATATTTTTGTTATCTTTTTTGTGAGAGATCGACGAATATTCACACTGCTCTCCTGATGGTAAGAAAGAACCAACACTTATACGAGTAGATATGTTAGATGTCACAGCTGGTGACTGTTTTTAGGACAGGAATAGGTAAGTCAGTGGATCCTTATCCGGACAAGTTGCTGAACAAGTTGGTGTTTTCCCCGTGTTGGTCCGTGTCCGTTGAGTAGAATAGACCAACTGCCCCTCTTTCAGGCAGCACCTAAGAGGCGAGAACTGATTAAAATATAAAAAAAAACATTTTTTTTAATTAAAATATAGATCATCGTTAACAAGACCACTGGTGATAAAGTACTGTGCAGCCACTTGCGCCGGTAGGGATCCACCGCCTTGCCTGTTCCTGCGACTATGCAATGTGTCTGTCATGTTCCGGCCCTGAGGGTAGGGTAGCCCGTAGACTTGCACAATAGGCTGAATATCTCGGCCATGGGACAGCGTTGCAGCTGGAACATCTATGGTTTCTATAGACTACAGTTAAATCTTATCAATGTTATTTTCATCATCATTATAAGCCGAAGAAAGTCCACTGCTGGAAATAGACCTCCCCCAAAGAGCGCCATAAATCACGGTCACCAGCCGCTTGTATACAGCGACTCCCGCGACTTTGACCAGATCATCAGTCCACTGGGTAGGAGGTCGTCCAACATTACGTCCTCCGGTGCGGGGCCGCCACTCGAGAACCTTTCTTCTCCAGCGGTTGTCGGTTCTGCGAGCAATGTGGCCTGCCCATTGCCACTTTAGCTTGCTGACTGTCTGGACTATGTTGGTTACTCTCGACCTCTTGCGGATCACCGAATTACATATCATATCTCGCAGAGAAACACCGCACCGAGAGCATACCTCTCTCTATAGCACGCTGATCGACTCTGAGCTTATTTAAGAGGCCCACATTTAACGGCCAAGTCTCAGTGCCGTATGTAATCACCGGTAACACACACTGGTCTACTACTAAAGTCGGACTTTCGGCTCTGCGGTAATTTAGACAAGAAGATACCCTTTACCTTCCCGAACTTTGTCCATCCGAGTTTTTATTTTAATTTTAATCAACTCAAAAAGCGGGTGATTTTCAATTATACTGCACATTTTTTGGATGTATCTTATGCGATTACTAAGCGAATAATTCATTGTGATTCTGAGCTGGTTCCACATTAATTTTATATTAATCCGACTAGTGGTTTTTAAGTTGTACTTTATAATGCATATTTTTTGTCTACCTTCAGACAAACACTTATTTTCTAGTAAACACCACTACACAACCATTATCACAGTACTACACCCACCACCAATATACTTATACACAAAATTTCAATTTTCTGGGACTTCGTGCTAAATGAATGAAAACTGAATTTTGTTGATCAATAGTGAGTGAGTCAATAACGAAATCAGGAGTTTCTAGATTGCAATAAAGTCTAAAGTACTTACATACTAGCTGTAATGTTAAAACTTTATCCGTCTTGATACAAAACAATAAACACTCGTTGAACTCTTGTTTTACTAAACACGATCTAAAATTGGATTCTCCACCAATAACATTCTGCCACGTCACCCACGTCTAAGTGAATGTATATAATACATGGTAATTTCATACAATGTTTACTAAAACAGACTTCTAAATATTTTGTATGGGAAGACGGTGTATGTTTAGTCGTTTACGACTAAAATAGCAAAAAGGCAGATAACTACGGTCTTTACGTCGCTTTTTTGAATTAAAGCTATAAAAGGATCGAAGCTATGTGCAACTCCATCATTTCGCTGTGAAGTAAGTGAGAGATCACTAGTAGTTTTATCTGTTCTCATACCGCATCTGATTATTGTGGTGTGTAACGTAGTGGGTGGCTTAGCTACCACCCACCACTATGTTAACAGAAAAATGAACAAACAAACAGTCAAACTTACTCAAGTTTGGCTGTTGTTGGTAGGGAATCCTGTTGATAGGGAGTTTAAAATAAAAATCTAAACAAAGGTAAACTATATTTAAAATTAAAATAAAAGTCTCAATAAATGTCTGTGCACTATACACTATACAACATTGTTTCTGCCGGCTAGAGAAAAAAAAATGGGCGTGGGATACGTCGGTGGTTCGAAGTTGGTCGACGGAGCACGGAGCGCAGCACGGAGAACCGCTGCTACGGGCTTCAGTGACGTAGGTGCAGGAGGACCCTTTTGCGCCTTCCCTCAGCAGCCAGGAGCAGCAGAAGAAGTGGGCCGCTGGGAAGGCGGCCAGAGAAGTACACCGGCGGGGCAACTACCGCCGGTTTAGGGTCCTTGGGTCCACCCCCGAGGAGCGGACACCAGGCAGCAGGCACCAGGTAGCTGGCACCAGACAGCAAGCACCAGATAGTAGTTAGCAGGCAGCAGTTCCTCCGTTACTTCTTCTTATTGCTTTCTCCGACGACTTATGCCACGATCTTCAGAATGCCCAGATGGCTGGATCGTCCCCCTTTTATACCGGCTCGACCTGTTCCGGAATTTGCAATTTAAATTAGTAAATCTGATTGGTCGATTAGAATTTTGACGTCAATTAAACCTCCTCTTTTCCATAAAAAGAAATAATATTTGACATCTTCAAACTTTCATTAGTGTCATTGAAGATGCCAAATATTGTAAATTTTGGTGAATTTTTATTATTTAAAAGGATTATTGAGGAGAAAAACTTTAAAACACACAGTAAAAACAAGAACAGTAACAATCATAAGGGGCGCATCCTCAAAAACTGTCTATAAACAAAGATATTTACAAGGCCAAAAGATGTACACATTACGAGTAAATATAAGGAGTCAAAACCGAGATATTTACAAGGTTAGTAAGAAGTAAATATGTTACAGGTGTTATGCTAAAAATATTATTAAACCCGACCTGTCTATCTAGTTCATAAAATAAGGCATTTAATCAAAAAGATGAAATCTACTTTTTCTAAAGTAGCAGATATATTCTTAAATCGTCTTTTTATTACATTTTTAAAAATAAATTAAAATTAAATTGAATACAAAATTTGATTCTTATTTTTTCTTTAAATTGGCCCTTGGTTCCAGAGCAGCGCATACAACAGAATATACTTTCAACTGTATTATATAAATAGATATAACGAAGCTACAATCTTTTGTGTAAAGAATTCAAATTAGCCAAAGAAAAAAATATCCAATTTGCTCCGACGTCTAATATTTCACAGGGATGAGAGGTTTATTTTTCCATGATATCTTAATTAAAGCCATTTCATACCAAACGAGGGCGCGAAAAGAAACAAAGGCCTATGAGCTAAGATTAATGAATGCTCTTTTCAAAACTTACTAATAATATTAACCCTTCAATTTATTTTAAGCTAAAAGCAGTATAAAGCTTTTCTTGAAAAAGACAAGAAAAGATTTCGAAGATTAAATAAAAGCTTCCCAATTTTTTAAAATTTGGCAAATGGTTTTACCTTTTAACTGTATTTTTGAGGTTATGATATACGAGAAACGATTCTGTGTAGGTATCTAAGCTGTTAATAAGCTCACACACTTTTTTAAATAACTTTCACAAATTGCCGCACTACTTGCTCGTTATTTAAAATTTGATTTAAACTTTAGCCAATCTGTTCCACTTTTCATCCAAGCTTTAGAATTCAATATATTTCTTTTAATTTAAAGTTCGATATTTTTTGAAGGTTTGGACGTATTTTTAATTACAATTGATATTTTACTAAGTAACAACCAATGAAAGTTTACATTATTTTTAAATAATATTGTAAGGTAAACAGACGGTGGCAAGATACATGGATTCATCACGGATTAAAATCAATGAAATAATAGATTTTTCTGTGATCCCTCAGACTTTTATTACTGTGGGAATAAAGAATCGGCGTTCATATGTATATTTCAATATGTACATGTGTTAATACAGCCTCAGCCTATGTCAAAAAATAATGAAACAGTCTTTAATTTGGTACTCCATTTATTTGTCCAACACTGGTCAATACCTACAACCATCTAAAAATGTTGTATACTCTTCTTCTTCCTGGTGATAAGCGTAAACAAATACACACCAAGTATGTTATATGACGTGAATAATGTGCATCGCTGTCCAGTTGTGATTACTTGACACTGATAACTAACATGCAAGTCTACTAACAACTCTTCCTTCCCGACCGAAATATGACAGTGTCAAGCACTCGTTTTGGCGACAGGAGTGAGTAAGGCGGTGGATCAGTACCCGGGCAAGTCGCTGCACAGCACTCTGCCACCAGTATGTTTGTGAAAATGAATTCTATTATATATAATGCTCGCCACTTATAAGCTATCAGGAAGAGAGGCATATGGTCTAGTCTACACAAGGGAACTTGACCACGGGTCGGCAAACGGAGAAAAATATTATTATATACTAGCTGTTTGCCCTCGACTCTGTCGACGTAGAATATTCACGTATTTTAATACAAACCTTGATATCCTTATTACAAATTTGTACAAAGAAGCCCGGAAAATGATGTTGGACAGGAAATTACCATCAGATATTGGTCCCAGCCAGCAGCAGCAGCCGAGCAACTTTGCTTCCTTGCGCGAGTTTGCGCACTCATGGTAGGTATACCGAACGTCTCCAATTTGACTGAAGACTAGAAGATTGAATAGCCATTTGGACAATTAAAGTAGATTAACAGCCGAACGTCTTCTAGCATAGTTTTGTCAGGCGTATCGCTTGCCAAACCTGCCGCAACTGCGGAGTCGCACCCTCACTTGCCTCGTCATAGCTCGCTAAGTTTTAATGCAAACGACTTTTAAAAAGTAGGGGCTAACAATTCAGCTGTATGTTATTTATTTTTATCCTTTTATAGGTTTCGTAAGCGATTACTCTGCCAATGACAACAGATTTTGATGGCTCATTTTGGGAAGGTAGGTATGTCATTATTCCAAGGTAGTCCCTATATAATCTAGAATACGTGACCTTGATAAAATTTACATAAGACCACATCGAAGTCATGGACTGAGTACATATCGAAAAGAAAATTGAAAGAACACCGCATGGTTACGAAATTGGAGTCTTTGTTTAAATTGTGTAAAAAAGGATTAAAAAACATTAAATTATTTTTCCTCGCCTCTGTGGTCTAGCGGGTCAGGTGTTGGTCGTGACTGCATGAGGTCCAGGGTTCGAATCCCGGGTCGTTCAACAAATAGAAAATTTGAGTTTTCCAATTTTCTAATTCAAAAAAAAAGTTGCTCGGAATTGGATATGTGCCCGTTTGGCGATAGGCTTGCCACCTATCACATTGTGGGACTTAGTGTCTTCGGCTAGTCGTGGATGCCCTGGTTGTGCCTCTGCCTGAGGTTCGGGGATATGGGCGTGAAGATACTTTACTTTTACTTTAAATTATTTTTCCCGAAAAATGCTCAGTTCTTTAGGGTTTTTTAAACAACTTTAAAAAGTTATTAAATTTTCGTCTTTTCTTTTACATAAGTATTATTATAACCTTAAAAAACATATAAGTCTTTTTAACATAACATTGAAATCGTGCCTAGCTTAAAACTTACAATTTTTGCATTTAGGTGGTACCAACCACCATCTACCGTTGTCCCTTTTATATCTCCTACCTCTTACATTTGTATTTGTGGTCACCAGCACTTGTAAGTTTTTATTTGTTTTCGCTTCTTAAATTTTACTTAAAATATAAAGAAAACAATTATTCCTTTTTCCATATTTCGAGATGGTCCCACATACATTTTGTCAATGATGTACGATACAAGTGGTTTGTTGATTTAATAGTTAATAAGTATATATTTTTTAATTAAATAAACATGAAAATTCCACCTCAGAATAATGACTTACTTTCAACTACCAACAAAGAAACAAATATTCAAAAAAGACAAGAAATACCAATGGAGTGCACAGTTGAATCATACTTGTTGTATAGGATATTTTGTACCCTAGCTTACTAAAGGGGGAAAGAGGTAAAAGTCCAAATGTAAAT
>NJDD01001272.1:155275-168881 GCA_002245505.1 Calephelis nemesis | reverse complement strand
TTCGGTAAGACAACTATTATGAAAATTTTGAAATGCAAAGTCAAGTATGTTTATTTTTTTAGCTTACGATTTAGTTTGTGTTGCGTGTCGTAGCCATTGATATTCACATATGACGTAGTTGATAAATATTAACAAATTGTAAAAAAACCTAGTATAGTGTCTCATCAACAATATCTCTATATCTGTTCAAGAGTGAAAAGCAAAGTGAAAAGCGAAATAGATAGATTTATGTGTGTATGTATCATATTTTCAAATAAGCCATAAAATTGGCATTTGAGTGGTGTCATCATGAGATGTGTCATTTAAACGTTGTTTTTTTTTTTAAACTATGGGTATTAAATATACATATAAACCTTCCTCTTCAATCACTTTATTTTTTAAAAAAACCGCATCAAAATCCGTTACATAGTTTTAAAGATTTAAGCATACAAAGGGACATATGGACAGAAGAAGCGACTTTGTTTTATACCTACTATGTAGTGATGATAGACATCGATTTTTTGTTTCGATTCTTGATAATAATTTCTATCTTATCTATATGTAAAAAATAATTGCGACAGATAAATTTCAGAAATGTATAGAAGACAGTTTTGATGTTGAATTTTAGATAAAGTTATTAACAAAAACAATATTAAAACCTACCTTAAAAATACCATATAACTAACAAATAATTATTCAAATAAACCACCTCGAAGCATTCCTGGTGCAAAAGTACCCATGACACTAGCGGCATTACCACTTTGGATGGCCAGCGCGAGTCTTTGCACCAAGAATGAGCCGGAGCGGGTGTCATGCCCGTTATCTCGGAGCCTGTGCCCTAATTCGTAAATTCGTTTTGATGTTAATGTGTGATGATATGTTCTGTGACGTATATCTCACAACAGATCTAGATACTAATGCTTAAATCTTGAAATACACTATTACCACCTCCATTCTGAATAAAAATGTCCGTTAAGCGAGAAGCGGCTGAACCACAATTATTGAACTTACCTGAGCGCTGCGTCTAAGATTTTTTTTCCGTTTTTACGACCCGAACGCACGGAAAATAGATAAAATAGATATAGATAGAAATAGGTTTTTCCCGATTCGAAAGAATTTTTGTATGAAAGAAGAGCAATTAGGTTTCAAAATACGGTTTTCCAATTCCCTTCTTAGGAAACCTAACCAGAAAACCGTATGTCTGCGCCCGGCGTAACAAAAAAATTTTTATTTAGAAATGACATCAGATCTTTGTTAGGAGTGTAATCTCCAGTAATAAGTAGTAGCTTCATGACTTAAACTTTAGAGCAATGCTCTCAAATTTTATGGAACTAGTCATCTACATTCTACTCTGACTCAAGCTTGGAAAATTTCTCAGTTAGTGGAACAATAAATCAATAGATCCAATCCATCCAAAACAATGTGTATGCGTAAATGCAATGCATTTCAGTTTAGACGATCTATACCTAGAAACTAACAAGGTAGTAACTCATACAAATGCAGATATTTTGTATTTTACAATTAATTACTTCTAAATTAATTAAGAGTGCAAAATTTTCACATACGAGTTCTTCGTTATATCCACATAGAAAGTACTTAGCCTAACATTATGGCCAGCACATAACACAGTTCTACATGATGGGTTGTTATATCTCGCAAGTAGAAATAAATAAACAATCACAATTTCACGTTTAAAGTATTAGTACGAATTTGCGTTCACTAATAGTGTGAATAAAAAAAACACTTATTTCAGCGGAGAATTCAACGTACATGTGCACCCGTGCCGTAGATTCAAATGGAACGGCAATAACCAGCGGCTGTTTCCAGCAAGTCTCTGGCAGTTACTCCACTCGGGTGTGCCTCTGTAGAAGTGTATCAGGAGGTGTGCCTTGTAATACTGCAAACATATTGTCAATGTCTAACTTAATGATTTTATTTTCAGCTTTAGTATATATCAATCGAATAATTAAATAAATTTAACAATTTTTCGTTTCAAATTTTTTGCCTATGACTTTATTAGCCTTAATCGTAGTGAGACCAATCACCAACAGTTTGTCCGACATATGCCTAGTTATTGGTTTAAGTTAAGATTCATTGGTTTCTGTTTTCACAATTACCAACACACCGCCAATCCTTTTCAAGTGAGACCAACAACTTAGCCCTATTTGTACTTAGTAGTCATTTCATGTTAATGGCAATGTGTCCCATGCCAAGTTAAACATAGCCATGGTCGCCGGCAGCAGGGTGCAAAAGGGTTCAACTGCACTCCCCTGTCCGGAAAGAAAGTAGATAGAAAAAATTACCTGACTGAACTTGCGGGAGAGTAATGCTTTTCGAGACTATGTATGTATGTATGTATGTTTGTGTTTGTATGTAAATATGTATGTTGCTATACATGTTTATTCCGATGTTTTACATTAGTTAACAGTATTTAAAGATGGATATGCAACCTCCTGAAAACAATCCTGGCGACGCCCATGAACATAGCCTCCACAGAATAGTATGAGAACTAATAAATAAATAAATTGACAGACGCTTGTAAGCTGACACAAAACTTCTGTAAAAAAGTATCTAATGATCAAATAATATACCTTTTTTAAACCTATTTTAAACAACCCATATCAGTCATGGCGAAAAATCATAATTATTTTTGATATCTCAGGGGAATACTATTTTTTTTATCATTACTTCTAGGTTTTAGTCGTGAAACGACTTTGCCTGCCTTATAAATAATATCTTATGCTAGACAAATCAGTATAACACAAAAAAAAATGTGTGTGTACTTATGTACACGCGTTAGAAGTTATACTTCTTCGGCGTAATAAGATAAAAATATTTTTAAAAATTTTATCTTTTGCCTTATTTTACATTTGTAGACAAAATGACACTAACCATAGAAATAAAGAAATATTGTGAATACAGTTGTCAGTTCTCACGCAAACATACGTAGATGTCCTTACTATTACTTTGTTGGTACCTTTTTTTGAAAAACTAAAATGTTATCTATAGCTAACTTCATCATGTCGGTTTTTCGTGACGGTGTGCGCGCGCATCATAAAAATTTACCTTCATCATTTTTTTCTAACGCGCCAAAAGAAGTATAACTTCAAAAATATTAAAGAAAAAGCCTAATCTAAGAAAATTAAGTAATGAAAACTAGCATTAGCTTTCATTGTTTCTAACGTAACAAACGTTTGTTAGTACCTCAAATAAATTAACTAGACCAGGGTTTCCCAAACTATGGGTCGCGACCCACTGGTGGGTCGCGAGAGAATATTGAGGGTCCTGCCTGTAGAACAATACACCACCTGACCGAGCTAACAGTTAAATGCGCAAAAAAAGTAATGAAATACAGATCTTATAAGTGACAAAAGGGACACTGAGTCCGACTTCGAAATGCCCTTAATGAGTTCGGATGGCACGAAACGTCAGAAAGTTAGGAGAAAATATTATACAGAATATCTGAAATCAAAATTCACGAGGAATTTTAAATTAAAATTAATTTTAAATTATTGCTGTCTTCTTTTAACGAAAGTAACAGAAAGAGACAAAACACTTTTAGTGCTTTAAAATTAGATGGTATACGTCATTTCTACAGATGTTTAATCACTCGTAAAACGTTGATTAAAAATATCACAATTTGACATGTTCAGACAAATTTGACATGTCTAAAACGTTCCATCTCTTTTGTTTTTGTTTCATTTGAAAAAGATAGCATGCATCTTAAATAAGTTTAGTTTGTGAACAGCAGAATTACCACCATTGTTCATCTAATACATTCTAAGTCTATGCTTTCATCATACCTATTATTTCTGTCTCTCCAATGGATTGGTACTGTGCCTTGTGACAACAAGTTTTAAAAAATCCACTATAACTACCACAGAATACGAAATGTTATCAGTACCTGGTGTAGCGTTCTTATTTTTAAGGATATTGATTAATTCCTGTATAGAAACGGGTGCCTGTAACTGTAAAATTAGCTATCTACTTACCAATGCATACTATATGAAGTACACTATTATCTAATATGTTAATTGCTACTTCGTCCAAAAAATAAGTGAGGAATAAAAAATTAAAAACATTAATTTAGATCTATCAGTAATAAATCTAAACAATAAGTCTAAACAAACCGTTGAGGGTTTGATCTATAAGGAAAAATATTTTACTATGTGTCAACAATGTACTTGAAAAAGACGTAGGTACACTACTGAAATGTCTTGTAAATCAAATTTCAAAGGCAGTAAATAATTTTACAAAAGCAAAATCCTAGCAAATCCGTTTCTGATAATGCAAACTTGAAAATGGACGACACTGTCATAAAAAAAATAGCAACACTTGTTGCATATTTGCCTGCTTTTTATTGTAACTGGAAAAAGAAGACGAGGTTGGCGGGAACGGTCGGAGAGGGAAGGCGCGCTTTTCAAGGGTTCCCTCCAATCTTAAAGCTAAAAATGTGTAATATAATGTAAAAATGTATAATTTGTAAATTACTTAAAGTGTAAATATTACTTAGTTGTGTCTAAATGTGATTTAGTAAATAAACTACACTAGTGAAAGACTATTGTAGAGTTTTATCACGACAGAAGAGGCAGAGGCCTGAACAAGAAAGAAAATTGAAGACGAAACTAAAAAAAGACATGAAATATTAAGATACGGTTTTATTACATAATATAAGACTAGTATAAAATATAGAGAAAAAAGAAAATAATAAAAATGCTTTTTGCACTGTCGTAGAAGTTTTGGCGCCAACATGAAAGAAGATGATTTTGGTGTTTAGAATTTTAGTTTTATAATTTTTGTGAAAATAATTGAATTTAAGGATGTGACGTACTATAAAACAAATTAACGGAGAAACATAATATGTAAACTTCAAGAAATTAAAACTAAAGACGTATTGAAGGACTCAAATAACCTTTGTCTTAGTGAAGGAAATGACTTTTAAAAAGGGAAAGACAAAATGTTAAGAAACTGAAGAAATGAATTTAAAATTTTAATATGAAAAAGAATTTATTATTACGGAAGACGTGGCAGCATGGCCTAAAGGTCTTAGCCGGCCCCAGAAAGGGGCAAATTAACTTAAAAAAAAAGAAGACGAAGAATTTATATGTGACGTGTCGGTCAAATGTTTTATTTTGGAATCTCAAAAAAGTCAACGTCAGCTTTTTGACCGTGTTCAAAAAGCATTAAAATTTAATGAAGTGTTAATAAAGTTAAAGCAAAACTAATAATATGTATTCCGTTTTAACAAGAGTGAATGCTATTCTAACATATACTCTTAGTGTGCTAGCATGTTTAACCTTTTTATGTTTCCTCTCAACACTCACTGTAGATTACAGAACAGCGGCTCAAATGAATACTGTAAAAGTAGTAGTGTAAGTACAACATTAATTTGATCAAAAACTTCGCTTACAGTGTTTTCAAAGGCAACAAATTGTTAAAACGAAATTTGCGACAGCATTGATTATAACTCCTCTATTCGAAGGATTTTCGACAACAGACGGTGTTTACCACGTCCACACTATTTCTAGTGACAAAAAATTAAATGCACAATGTACGAAACGACCAGTAATGTAAAATTTTACATTACTGGTCTTGATACTATTCAGTATATTTTAAAAGCATTCAAACACATATAATCAGCCTTTACACTAACTGGTTTAAACGTTTTTTTAAGAATAATCGGCATTCAAAATATTTGCAAAAATATTAATAACCTAAAAATACAGAGAACTTACAATTGCAACTTTAGAATTACCAGTTACAGAATAAAGAATTAAAAGATGCCCATAAAAAAATTCTCTAAAAACTTTGTTGAAATTAAAACTTTAATTAAATTTGTCAAAAGCAACAATAAAGTAGCTTTTTGTTGTAAACACAAATATGTATGTTCACAGCAAGTCTTTTGCATAGTAAAGAATATCAAGTGGCAAATGTCTCTCTCCCTGTATATCTGCCTAGATTTCTTTACATTCTTTATTCTTTTCCAACAAATACACCAATTTCAGATATGATTTGTTGTGTACTTGAGTTATTTAGATTATCCTTTGCTTTCAGGAAAAATGTCCCTGATTATGGTGACTACAGGGAGATGAGTGATCTTGGATACTTAACGTTTGATCTCAAAACTGATTTATCACATCTGTTTAACTGGAATGTTAAACAATTATTCTTATATCTAACAGCAGAATATACAACACCTACAAATGAACTAAATCAAGTTGTTCTTTGGGATAAAATCATTCAAAGAGGAGAAAATTCAGTGTTAGACTTCAAAAATATGAATATAAAATATTATTTCAGAGATGATGGTAATGGTCTGAAGTAAGTATGACTGTAGTTTGAGATATATTTTATGTTTCTTAAGATTATTGTGTAAAACATTTTTTTTATAGACAGTAGACCCCCCTTAATCTGAACCCTGTCTAATCCGGCGCCCCTTGTAATCCGACACTCCTAACATTCGTCATTATACCTAAAAATTTCGGTAAGTCTTTACTAATGCATGATTAAGCATGAAGTTGTAACTAACACGCAGTTATTCCCTTATGGTGTTTAATTTACTTAATTTTACATAAGTATTATGTAATTGTATTGCATCTACAAACGTTATTGTTTAGTGTGATTCTTAGTTTAAATAAATATATTTATGATTTGTCAAATCACAAGGGCGTCATAAAAATCCATCAATCTTAGGCAGTACTCTATAATCTGACAAATTCAATAATCCAGCATCACCCTGCAAAACGATTGTCGGGTTCCCGGAGGTCCACTGTACCTATTTTCCTAGTGGAAACTGACTGACTTCATATGTTAGAAAGTGTGTTGGTTTGTCCTAGATAGGGCATGTTAATCCTAATTAGTAAGGTCACTTTACCAATTAATTAACACAAATATAAGAAAACGTTCTCCGTGTTGGTTCGGGCTCCTTCTCAGAATAGACCATCTGCCTTCCTGCCAGGCAGCTTGTAAAAGGAGAGCATGGGCTTATCATCTCTAACACGCAGTTTCGCAGTGACTCACCCGGATTGGTACCACCACCTTACCTATTCCTGCCACCATAACTTCATGATGTGTTCCGGTTTGGAGGGTTAGGTAGCCTGTAAACTTACTTTTGCTCGAGGCCTAACATCCCGGCTTCAGGTTGGCAACACACCATTACCACCTTTAGTGTATTAATACACCAAAGGTCATTTTTTTCAGATATTGTGATATTATTTCAAAATCCTAATAATAATTATATTATTTGTCAATATATGTTGATATTTTATTGCAGACTTTCTTATGTTTATCTTTCTCCAGTTTAAAGTTAATTTTATTACTAAGTAAGTGTGTCAAGTGAACAATGTTTTAACTTACCCAACATGGTTTTGGCAATAGCAATCAGAGAAACTTGTCAGCATGAACCAATAGCACTATTGTCTCTTAAATTGATCTGAATTTATTAGTAAGCTATAAGTAGGCATACCTCATTTAATTGGTCATAGCTAGCTACTCAACCTAAATTGAATAGGCTGTTCTAGCTCCGCTCTCACCCTGATTAGGTCTTTAAATTAAACTAATTGTATGTCAGTACTTTTTAATATTAATATAAGACCCATTATCCCACTGTATAATATCAGATTTGATTTAGAGTAGTAACATTAGTATATAATGGTATACAAATCTAACAACAGTGGCAATACAGTCATTTGACACAACTGAAAAGGTTTAATAGCAGAACAACAATAAAATTAGGATGAGATTAGGATCTGGAAATTTATTTTTTTCTTGTGGATAATTATAAATTTTTGTTTCTCTATACTTATAAATTGACCAAAAATGTTATTTCTTTTCAGAGGTCACAACAATATTACGTTAACATTGTCATGGAATGTCATACCCAATGCAGGTTTGCTGCCTAATATCCAAGCTATTGGTCAACACTCATTCAAATTCCCTCAGGAGTATACTCAATCAAGAGTATGATATTTCCACATGGGTTGATGTGTGAATGAAGTGTGTGTATAGTTAACTTCTTTACTAAAAATGGTTCCAGAGTATGTATGTATTTTCAATGGAAATCTGTTTTGTTATAAATGTACAGTATAACTTGGCTCTTAAATATAGTATATAAATATTTGAGCTAGTAATATTAGCTGAATAATGTATAAGAATATTATTCTTTGTATAAGAATCAGGTTGGCAACGCACCATTACCACTTTCGGTGTCCCTAGGCGGCGTGAATTTCTTACCATCAGGAAATCCGTCTGCTTGTTTGAATTCCAATATCTTAAAAAAATATAATTCTACACACAATATCTGTATTTTATGTTCATTTTATGAAACACTTAATAATATACCAAATTTAAATACTTTATTTAAGAAGCCATTAAGTGCTTAGGTTTTTTTATTAAATAATATATGAGTCTGATAGTAAAGGTTATTTTAATTCATTCTTTCCTAATTATTTAAATAAAGGTGCTTTATCATGTCCATATTTTATTAAATTATTTAAAGTATATCCAATTTTACCCCTTCCTACTATTATAGAACTACATTTCGTATAGTTCCAAAAAAAGTATAGTTGTTTGTTTCATTACTCATGTGACTAAAACACCCTCTGAAGTTGATACCTGGAGCAGCATCTCTGTTTGCCCTATAATTAAGCCAGCGCCCTATTAGAATCAGTGCCAGGAAATATTAACTACACAAGGCTACTCAGATGACTTGATGATTTCACTAATTGGATGTTGTCAAGCCACCATCCTGCCTGACCTGCATTCAGTCTTACCTATAGTGAAACGGTGGTGCAGAGAAGTGAAATTTTCTGTCAACACTGTCAAAACTATTATAGTTAGTCACTAAGATGAAGCACTTCGTGGATAAACTAAAAGAGCCCTTTTATTTGGAAGGTCTATACATTTTCCCAAAGTTATCTGGGCTTAACACCAGACCTGGACCTGGAATTCTCACATAGAACAGATAATAGGTAGGTAGGCTAAAACTGCTATGGGCTACTGGGGCCCCAATCCGAAATCTATTATTTGGATTTACACAGCTATAGTAAGATCTATAGTCTGTTATGGCTTTGTGGTCTGAAAAGCAAAACGGCCGAAGTAACATGCTAATCAACCCTATCGAGTCTCGAAATATGACGTACGGCTGACTGTATATTTTACATTTAGACGTACCTACGTTACATACGTGTAAATGTAAAATGCTAACCCTTACATACAATCAAAAAAATTATTCGCAATTTATTTGCACAGACAGAAAAACGTTTTCAGCTGGATGTAGCAGTCCATATAAAATATAGGGGAAGGTTGCGATCATTGGAACGGCTCTTTCATTGAACCACCTAATTTTTAAAAAAATATGCGTGTCACAGCAAGTTGAATGTGTTTATAGGCAACAGTACTGATCCCCTTGCCCCCCCCCCACCGCTAAACCTCAGTGCGCTCGCGACGCGTGGCAAGTAGTGACGGGAGTATATGTGTTAGCGGTGACCGTAATATAAAAACCGTGCCATCAAAAAATGATATAAGTAGTATTGTATTTCTTCATATTTGATGATTTTATTATATCAAATAGCAAATTTATCTGTGCTCACATAGACTATGAAGTTTTGCAACAAATTTTGCACGATTTTTAATACCTGCTTTCGTTCTGTTTATATACCTAGTTTCCATCAATGGACCACCATAGTGACGCCACTATTGGACTAGTCCAATCAAAGAAACTTAATGAATTACCTAATTTCACTTAGTATAATCCTAAGAAATGTTTTTGACTTTGTGAATTTCGTTTACATTTTCTTGATACTCATAAAAAAAATTAAATATATATGTATGTAAACTGCAGCAATATCGGAAATGCAATATCAAAATCAATAAAAACCTAAAGATTTTCGTATTGTGTAGGTATATTAGTATGTAACGTATTTGATACTTACCTAACCTTTTGTTACAATTAGACTTTATTTCTATATTTCAAAATGTCGGCAGAGAAAGAAAAGAGAAATATTATTGTTAGAATGAAACTGGTATGAATCGTTAAGAAAAAAACTATTGGAATAAACGAAGCGAGTCGAGTCCATGGTAAGCTACATTAAAAAGAAGATTGAACGGGAGAAAGTAGAATATTATGACTGTTACAAAAACTACTTATTGAATAAAAAAATATTTTTATATTGTGTTTCACTTAGGCACCTTCATTGGACCGTTAATACAAATATGTCTAAGTCCAATGATGGAAACTTAGTGGTCCATTCAAGGGAGCGGTGGTCCAAAGAAAGCAACTCCTCATTGAAGAGTTATGTTAGTATATTTCTAAAACCTATCAACTTTCATTACCAATAATTTATATACCATTAATTTACACAAGCAGCATCACATCTCTACAAATGGTTTTAATAAAATTTCATGAGTAATTTCTCATGAAATAATATTTCATGAGAAATTACTTGCTCAATTTAAGTGGTCCAATCATAGCAACCTTCCCCTATTGTGAAAAAAAAATCTTTTAAACTAGTAAAACAAGTGTTAAATTTTTCATATGTATTATTATATATTTATATTTTTAAAGGTACATTACAATATTTCAACGCTACTTGTTCAATTCTACAATGAAAGTCTAATTTGTATCTTTATCATTGTTCTTTCCGTATAAATTACTAGTATATTTGCTATTTAGGTTAATAACCTGCTAATTTGGTATAACAATCTATTTTTTCATTTAGGACATTTACCTCTACTTTGTGAAAAAATAAGTTAGCTACATTAATTTATGTTTGATGTTGTGCATACTTAATTCACATTCCAACCATTTTAAGAAATCCTCTGTGGTCTAGCGGTTCAGTTGTTGGACTTGACTGCATAAGGTCCCGGGTTCGATTCCCGGGTCGGGCAACATAAAGAAAATTGGGTTTTTCCAATTTTCTAATAAAAGATGTTGCTCGGGATTGGAAATGTGCCCGGTTGGCGATAGGTTTGTCACCTATCACATTGTGGGACTTAGTGTCTTCGGCTAGTCGTGGGTGCCCTGGTTGTGTCTCTGCCTACCTCTTCAGGGATATGGGCGTGAAGATACTTTTATATATATATATATATATATAAATTTAACTACAAACCCTGTGGTAGGGGAGCCCATGAAGTTAAATGACACTCCAGCTCCAAGGAGTCCTATAGAACTGCGAATAATATGAGATAATTAAAAAAGTCGTCTCCCGTACATCATGCTCAAGTCCATAGAACAGATGATAGCACATAAAAAATTAGCGTGATAGATAATTAACTTATATCCCTTCTTTTTTATAGTTTCTGGCGCTGCCACCTACTCGTGTACCATCATGCTTAAATCCACGGAAAATTTAAACATGCACTAATTGGCAAGCAACCCACTGTACTTTAATCTGATATGCTTGAGTATATTTTACATATATGCGCCTCTATATACATAGATGATAGATGTAATACAGATGGAGATTAGTAGGTAACCATGATACATGGTATCTGCTATATCATCTGAAGCGCCTTAACAAAAACACTTACCTACTGTAAAAATCTCTTGAGCTCCCCTACCACTGAGAAACTTAAAAAGATTTAGTTATGTTCAAACCATTTTTTAATGCTAAAACCTTATGATTAGTTATTTGCCTGTATGTCAAATGTACCTTATTATTTCATGTTGTAATTTTAACATAGTTTATCCGACTGTTTTCGATATCATGAAATCGATGTCGAATTATTCCTCACTAAAGAATCAAAATAGCTGTCTGTCAAGAGACATTTAATATGTGACAGGTAGAACCGGAGTTAAAAAACATGTGCTTATGATTTTAATAAAACAGAATATTTATTCACTATTAGATAAATAAGTAAATTAAAATATATGGTAGGTACAATCCAAAATGACATAAAACATGTCTGGGTGAAAGTGTTATAGCAAGCAGCACAGGAAGTTGCTCTGATAGGGCTGGTTCTACTATATTTTAACATTCCAGTTCTACTTTTTTATTCTTATTATGGATGAATCATTCATAACCCGATAGGCACCTATTAATTGTTTCTAATACCGAAGCTACTATTTTTTCTAAATTTCACGTTTACTGTTTCTATAGATTAGGGTTCTCCTAAAATATTTTTTGCCGCTTCGTCCACTTTATCTAAATTCTTATGCAAATGAAAGTGTTCTTTATTTCAGTTAAAATATTTTCAAGGTAAGGTTGAAATATTCCAATCATATTTTCAACTGACTGACTGAAAATATCATTATCAATAATAATTTCAGTCAGTTACCTACTGTTTATATTATTATTTTCATCTTTCGCGAAATTAACCATATTTCCTAAATTATTAACTATCAGTTGCCTATAGTGTAGGCATGCAGGCTTCATATGTAGGTACCTACTCTGTAATTACGTTAAATTTATACTGCGATTATGTTCAACTAGATAGTGAACACTAAAATTGTCTGAATTCAATAAAAACGAAAATTCAGACAGACAACGATACGGGATTTTTGTCTGGGAGTGAAAGACAAGCAAAAAGTCGACAGCAAATTTTATTAAGTGTGTGGAAGAGATGCAACGAAGAAAACTCTTGCCAGAAATGGACGAGAGTTTCACACGTGCTGTTTCTGTTAGTTTATTCACATACTAGCCGACCCGGTGAACTTCGATCCGCCTCACAGTAAAAATAGTGTGACGAGACTTTTATTTTAAATCAGAAATGATTAATAATCGTTTCCACTTGTAAACATCCATCTCTGTTAAGTAGTGCTAACTACTTTATCTATCTTAATATATAAATCTCCTGTCACGATGTTTGTCCGCGATGGACTCCTAAACTACTTAACCGATTTCAATGAAATTTGCACACCGTGCGCATTTTGATCTTTTTTGATTTTGATTTTTTTTTCATAAAGTTGAGATATAGGATAGCTTACATCTCAATTTTATGAAAAAAAAATTACCGTCCGAGCGAAGCCATAACAGGCAGCTAGTACATATAATAAATCTGTAGAAGGGTCAATTCTGTACATTGAAAATATTGAAAAAATAAATAGCAGGGAGTGTTACTGACTGGATCGATACCAAACCCAAATATGTGATTAATTTTTTTTTATCTGTCTTTATGTTCAGGCATCACGTGAAAATTAACGGTTCGATTTCGATGAAACTTAGTATAATTGTACCTTATTATCCTGGGCATAAAATGGGAACTTTTATCCTGGAAAAGTACGTAGAAAAAAATCTTAATTTTTCAGTTTTATCACGCGAAGACCGATATCCGCGCAGACGGAGTCGCGGGCGGAAGCTAGTATAAAATAAAGTACATAACCTGGGTTTGATCTCGAATCTTGAAGCAATTTCAGACAACTTTTGTGTAAACGTGTGGTGTAATCGAAATAGGCAGACAAGCTTTTACATTCATAACATTGGTATGATTGCGATTTATTATCTATCATATGATAATGAATGATGGTATGGTATATGGTAATAAATGATAATAAATGATTTATTATCTACAGTATACCTAGATATAAGGTAAGTTGGGGTAAGACCGGAAACGGGTTAAGATCGTATACATCAAAATTTCTCCAAACGCGACCGTATTTATTAATGGTGACAACATTGCATACAGCGCC
>NJDD01001272.1:131873-154880 GCA_002245505.1 Calephelis nemesis | reverse complement strand
CACACACTAGATTTGCTTTATTTGTCGGAAATTGGAGGTGTGAGCAGCTACTATTGAGATCCGATATGTTGAGTCAATAAATTGTTTTTTAATCGTCCCCAAATTTCAAAAAAAATATTAAAATCCGACAAAACGTTCAGATAACTTACGATAAGCTATACTAAATATAATAGGTGGGTACAATTAAGTGAAAGATATTATGTAAGATTGCCTTTTAGTCTAAGCTTTACAATTGTTTTGAGTTTTGATGCTTCTTAATTTTTTTAATGACAACTAGAATTAAGTATATCACGAATTTTAAATATTAGCCTAAATTAATACACCGAGTAAGTAGGAACAATTACTTATATTAAAAATGCAAAAGCATTTCTTTGAAAAAAGGAATTGATTGAGCAGAATTTCTAGATTGCTATAAAAATCATGCGCCAGCGCTTTTTTACTACATGTTTATTTTTATAGATTAATATCTACTATCTGAAAGCTAAATCAATATATATTAAGATTTCAACGTACACTATAATCGACACCAAGAATTGCAAAATATTATAGATACGTCGTCTTGAGTGCAAAGACAATCCCGTAGTTCACGTTCAGAAAGACGAAACTATAAAAAACATTGTAAAAAAAAAGATTATTTTGGTCAATCGTATTCACAATCACTTCCGCTTATCAATCATTACTAGAAACCCTGCGAGGTTCTGTCTCGGCCCACCAAATATTTTAGTTACTTTTCGGTTTAAATTCTTATTTCTGAATCTTTCACAGAGAATTTAAAAAAGTTTGTGTTTGGTACAACAATCAGAGGCGGGGTGAGTGGGTATTACTACAGGAAGCAGCTAGTAATGTATCAGGCCTTCATAATCGAAAATTTTACTGTTGTTACTGTTACCTTTGCACAATTTAATTCAACGCTTAAACATTTTTGATCGATATATGAAGTCGATATACTAGTTCGACATATGACAAGATTGTGGTGTATTTTTAATAATTCGTCAACTCAACAAGGTAAGGACATCACACTCTTAATTTTTTTATAACGTGGAGATATTGCACAACAGGGTGTGTTTCGCCGAAAATATTCGGGATAAATGGACTGACGATCTAATTGAAGTAAGAAACAGGCGAAACGACGAGAGGAATAGTGAATTTAGGGGAGCCTATTTTCAGCTGTAGATAGGTAAAGGCTGAAATTGTTTAAACGTTTTTTCATACAGTTTTTATTGAAATGGACACTGTACTTTAAGACAAACTCATTGTAAGTTTCCATGCCAATGGTTAAATAGGCCACCACCTACAAATTCATAACATTCCTATAACCCTATGATGATGATGATGGAAACTTTGAGAAATATTAATCCTGGCGATTTCTTCATCTTAGTATTGTACTGCATACTTCAACATGTAAATTGTGTACATGGAAACTCTGAAAAACTTGTGGCAAGATGATTGATTGAAAGCACCATCATTAAATACCTATATTTTAAGCTAGTAACTAAATACTATTTACTGCATACTAGTATGGCTCACATAAAATATATTACAAATATCTCATTAAATATTCTATTATTTTCTAACATCAAAAGCATTTCATCCATGGAGAAAGATGACGAACTAAAGACAAAATCTCGCTTTCTAATAACGACAGATAATATACAATGACTACTAATTCATTACGTTATAGTAATTCTACCAATGCTAAAGCCAGACATTTAGCAAATGAAGAACAATAATTTATCACAGTCACAGAAGACTTCAAAACAACTATAACAATGTTTTAAGTAAAGGTATATTCCAATGTCGTCGTAGCGTTAATAACGAGATTTTTTTTATTTTAACAAATCTATAATTACACTACAACATTCAGGTTTTCTACATCAAGAACCATTTGCAATATCAAGAACTCTCTTGTACGAAACGAATAATTTTAATGATATTGTTACCACCCTGCGATTCTTCACAAATATTTAAAGTACCTTTAAATATTTTTTTCCCCTTTTCCCTTTAACATTTTGAATAAACCTTTCATAACAATCAAAAACAGTAATGGACCCAGCACTTCACCACAATGTAAACCTCAGATAAGCTTAATGTGAAAATTATGTTGTTATTACTGTATAAAATTAAAGATTAAATACGAAGTCCTTGCTACTTTCATTTTAAAGTCTGTTTTTCCTTAGGAGTCCAATTTGGTAAACAAACATCATTTGATATAAAAACATTAAAGTTGCACATTAATATCACGCACTGAACTAAATGTTATTGGTTTCACATATTCAAAACTTAGTTACGGTTTGTTTAACACTAAAATTTGTTTCGAATTTATCAAGTTAACACATAAAATTTGCAAAAAAAAATAATTAGAAATTGAAATCTATTTGCACAGATAAGTAGCACAAAATGAGCTTGACACATAGAACTTTAGATTGTCTATGGAATTGATAGACATGGACCATGATGAATGCATTTGAATGATAAATTGAATGTTTTTTTTTTGCAACGATAAACAGTTTTGAAATTAAAATAAATAGCTTATAATCCTTTTGTAAACAGTTTAGATCTCATAATGTTTATAAAAGGCAATTACTTTTTTGGAAAGTTAAAGCTTCCAACCGGTTTCAAGTTAGCTTTGGGAAATGATTAAGTATCAGTTAATCAAATACAATGATATATTGTGAAATTCTAGCAATGTAACAAGATAAATTCAAGTATCAAGTAAAATTATCAAAAAATACAATGTGTTTTTACATGGGAGTTCCATAAAGTTAACATAACCATTCGTTAAAATTTTTCACATCAGTCATATTATGCATTGCGTAGAATGATAACAGTTATAAACCTCCGTTGTAGATGATAGTTTTAGCAATGAAGTTGTTTCGGATTAGTTATAATATTACAGATAGTTTACGAATACTTTTACAGAGAGACTCTAAGCAGAACGTTTAACACTAAAATCTGTTTCAAATTTACCATTTTAACTCATTAAATTTAAATAAACTTCTTTCACCATTGTAATCAAAGTAGTGCCGCCTTTTCTTTGTGTTTTGTTCAGTTTTTACTTTTCTATACAAAATGTGATACTATATGTGTTTTGTAACAATTATTATTTGCACAGTACTACCTCAATAGAGGCCACATCTGGCTCGATACAATGGTTGATGGCTATTAAGTTCGCAAAGGTGAACGATGACTTTCACGAGTTCAGGACCTATTATAGTTTGCTAAAACAAAAACAATAAAACGCAGATAACGTGTCATCTTCGCCATTATAGTGCCATCTTTCCTGGCCTTTCGGTCAGTTTCTTACTTTTCTATACAAAATGTGATGCTAATATAGTATTAAACACGAAAAAACTTTTCGTAATGTTTTTGTAATACGTGTCATTTACTTATCTAGGAAAATAACAACTACACCAAACAGTGCCAACTGGGCACACATCTAATCCCGGGCAACGCCTTTCCACTAAAAACTCAAAACACACACTTTCCGCTTTTTTCCTGCTGCCGACGCCCGGGACTATACCCGGGATCTCAAGAAGCTAAGTCCGACGCCAAACCGCCAGACCACAGTGGCAATCAGATTTTAAACGTGTTTTTATTACCAGTTTTCCCGAAAAAAAATTATGTCATTCAACACTTCCATTATTTTCTTCCCAAATGTACACTATCTATTATGTTTTGTCAAGATAGAAATATAACAAACACCTTTTCCCTTATATAATGTTACTACTACGAATATAGCACTACTATCTACTAAATTACTATACTAGTATTGACCAATAAATATCATTCAATCACGGTAGTATATCATTCTTCATTCGATCTTTTGATAATTCCCAACCCTATTCATTGTCTACGGCTTCCTAATGTCACTGTTCCGCCATTGTTGTTTACCAAATTGGACTCCTAAGAAAACGCAGACCTTAGCTACCAATGCAGTAGACATTGGTTTTGCAAATACGTTCCCCAAACACGTGGTGTCAAATGCCTTACTTTATTCAAAAAAGGGCATTAATTATACATAATTGTAAAATGAAAATTAGAGGTGCACCCCAAATTCCATCTATTTAATAATTAAGTATAGCGAAATTACAGCCTGCTATCTTTATTAAATAAACAGTTATTATTTGTCACCAAAAGTTACTAATCTTAAAAAATAGCAAGCTATAATAAATCATCTTAAAGAGTAGCTGTTCACACTTATTATTTACAATATACCATTTTTCACACAAAAACTTTTTAGAAATAATTAAAACTAGGTACGAAATTACTTAAAAGTATAAATAAAATGAAAAAATATTAAGAACAAATCTATTTTTATTAAGGTACATCTTTTTTAAATTAAACATATTAACATAAATAAAAAAATGTATCAGATAGACTACAATTATTATTGGCTATTACTAAGATAAACAGTGAAGTAGGTATAGTTTTATAGAAACTGAATTAAATTAAAAGTGGATTCAACATTTCAGACTTTGTTTTATTTGGATTGGCGTTTTGTAGTATTAAGATTGTCCATTCCTATTAATTATACTTAATTTTATTCAAACTTAAATAGTTACGTTAATAATAAAACTCAAATAATTGAGTTTAGATTGCAACAATCAATTCTGTAATATATCGAAACATCTGTTTACAATAATTATAATATTTAAGAAATGGACATTAATAATGAACTAAGGAACGTCGAAACCCAAAAGTAGGATTAGCTGTGCGTTTCTAATCTAGCAACTAGCAAAAAAAAATGTTTATTTAAACATTAAATAATTAAATTCACATATTTAATCAACTTGAACTGAAAAAATAGTGTTTAGCTGTGTATAAAGTACAATGTACATTGTGCGGCTCCTTTATATTGGTTTGCAATAGAAACCAATCTTATTACTTATTTAACCATGGTCTTTACCATGAGTACTAAAGCTAGACATTACATACCTATCCAATAGCATTATAAGTAAATATTATTATAAAAGCATGAGTAATTTGAACAAAATATGAATATTTCAGATTTTATGGTTGCTCTTGCTTGCAAAGTTCTACACCACTGATTTTAATCGTGTATCACTAAAATTAATTTGAAATTTTCAGCACTAACTTAAGGACATACCGTAAAAAATATATTATACCTATATACGAAAGCGCAATTTATGCACAAATATACATACTCCTGTAACTGTTTCCAATTTTGGTCTAATTTGTAGTAGTAAATTTTGAATAACAGTAGCTATCGAATTTTTATCTTTACGAAACGCAAATATTTAACATTTCAGATTTCTAGGGCAACATTTTGAAAAATAGTCCCATACATGGATAAAAAAATATTTATGATAGATCGTATATCATAGTGGAGTTCATAGATCCTCGTCAGATGTGTGTAGTGAGTAGTGACATGAGTCAGGACGAAGTTTAAAAAGTCAATGGTGGTAATACTGCTGTGCACAAGCTAAACACTTTACATACATGCTATATTTCGTAAATGTAACAAAAACAAAAGAAATAGAACATTTTACACAAGTCAGATTAATCAGGACATGTTAACTTGTGAAGTTTTTAATCAACAGTTTCCGAATAATAGATTAAAAGTTTGCAGACATGTCGTGTACAAAATAATCTGACGCCACTGAACGTGTTTTGTCGCTTTCTGTTAATTTCGTTGAAAGACGATAGCGATATCTTAAAATTGGTTTAGTAAAGGCGCTACAAAATTGCCAATATTTATTTTAAAAATTTGTTGACTTAAATTATTCTTTAGAATATTTATTGGCTTTGCATAACTCGTTTATGTTATGATCATTAGAAACAGTAAAATATTTCTAAGCTTCATAGTCTTCAAATGAATTAAGTAAGACCTTATCTCCTGATGTAAAACTTATGTCAATTGCGTGTTTTATAATAAAGTACAGACGCTATATTATATATAAACTTACTGACCATTGTAAGTGCGACTTGCGCAGCTACTGCCAAGCTTTCGGCAGAATCTGGCATTGAATCTAAAACTACAAATTGTCGCACTCATTGACCTTACAACAAGGCCTGGTGACGCTCCAAACCTATGAGTACACTATATATAACTTTCAACACTATCTTTTATTGCTTCACATGCAGCATCTTTTTGAACATACCAGCCAATTTCAAAACTGCTATTAAGCTTAACAAAAAATGTAGCTTGCTTCAAGCATTGTACTACTTTTAACATGTACATATTATCATTTTTTCCAGTGTTAAGTGCATACTTCAACTATATAAATATTTTTAAAACATACAATATAACGACTAATAAACTAGAACTAAGAATTTTTGCACGTAAATAATACATCTTATTAAAACTAACCAATCAAAGATTGCTAAAGTGTAACCTTATTCAAATTTACGTAAAACCAAGTTAAAAGTAAGTAATTTAAAACCTAGCTTTATGATAATTTTGATGAAGTGTCCTAAAACTGCGAAATCGCAACATAATGAGGACTTGTATTTTTACACATACATGACCTTACCGTGAACGTTAAGGGCACTATTATTTCTATGTTGCTATATAACCACATAAAAAACCAACTTTATAGCATATATCATAAGGTTGTCTTTCTCTGAAGACATGTAGTAATATTGAAATGACATTGTTTTAAGAACATATGGTAACCCCCAGGAACGTGATCGAGTATGCATAATAGTGAAATAAAGTTAAGTCTTAGATCTCAGAATGAATTCGTCATTATTTTTAGTAAATCGTTGTGTAACAAGTTTTCGACATCTTATATTATCACAGTACAAGTGCTTGCTAAAAGTTTTGTTAGATATATGAGTATTAACTTACTAAAAAAAAGTGTTCTTAACAAAATGTTTAATTTAAAAAAGAAAATACGTAAATTGATTATGAAAGAGACATGTCATATTAAGATAAGATAATATCTTAATCCTATAGAAGAACAAGTTTTCATATTATAAATCAATAGAATCAATAGAAAAGATTTATTAATTAAAATTGGTTTAAATTGCTTGTTTTCACGCAGTCTCTCCAAAACAATTCGAAACTGAAAAATTTGCGCGACAGAAGCAGATACACGTTAACCAAAATGTATTCAATTATTCTACAGATCTACAAAACTTCTAAATATTATAGTAAATTACGCGATATAACAATCTAGAAACGCCATTGCATTAAGTCATTAAAATATTCCAACATTAATTACACCCAATGCAGAAATGTTCAAGATAATTCTAAAATGTACAATTTTTATTTGTCTAATATACTTTCTTCATATAAATGTTGAAATATGAAAGATACACTGTCAAAAGACGTATTATCCAAAATTGGGAGTAAGGGTCAATTCACACCGAAGTGTCAACGTAACAGCAAGCAATTTTAACTATTTTTTTTTATTAAACTATAGTATTAACTAAGATATAATGTTGACACTGCAGTAGTGTTGATGTCGCAGACGACCTTCAATTCTCTCAAACAATATTAAGGTGCCTACAGTTTACAAACGCCTAACATTGAAATCGCCGCTTCGCTGCCACTCCGATGTACATAAACCTTAACAATAAAATATGCTACATACTGGTATTGGCATTTATACACATTAGCACAAGTATGTTATTATTGCGGTTGTTCACGGATAGCACGTGGTCTCTAGTATGTTGTCCGAGTGGGGGGTGAAGGGTGTGGGGAGCGGGGCCCGGCCCGTCACGCTTCCGTCTGCACGTCCTTGTCCGCCGTGGGCGCCCGCTCCGAACCGTACCGTCTAGATAGGTCGAGCATTTCTCGTAAGCCCTGCAATCCCAATTTCAATCTTAGCCCCTAACATGAAGCACAGTGCAGTGTGACAATCGCGATGTGCCTATCGACAGACCTAGGTCTCTACATCGAGTCTAGAGTCTCGACATTAGTCAGATTTATATCGTGTATAAAAACAGACCACCTCGGGATATGAAACTTCTTTGTAAAATATACTATTTTGTTATTGTGGCAAACGAAAAGTAATATTCCTTCAATCTTTTCTTAAATGTAGGTAAAGAAGGGTTATGACGAACCACGACAGGAAGGGAATTCCATAATTTGACTGATTGAAAAAATAAAAGATTTAGAATAACGCGGGAGCGTTTTAGTTTTTGCCATGGTATGAGAAAACTGCCAGTTGTAAAGAATATTATAAAGCATATGTAAATTTCTGCGAATTATTAAATTATAAAGAATTTGTTAATTTGAGTCATTTGAGTTGAGCTCTAAACGTGGAGAGATGGTCATAGTTACGAAGGCTAAAAATAAATCGGATGCAGGAAATTTGAAGCTTCTCAAGATTATTAAAAGAGTGTCTTTAGCTTTAACAACATAACATAAACATAAGTCAACATAATTAAGAATTGGGAGTATAAAAGACTACAAGAGATTTTTTGTTTTCTTAGGAAAAACAATAATGAATATAACTTATGGAAGGTATATTTTTCACTCAAATTACCAAACTAAAGATAACTCTGAGGTTAGTAAGGCTTGTCAAACGAGAGATCTGAGTGCCGTTGTAAACTATGTGGTAGACTGGAAAAATCGATAGACCCAAGCCGATATATTTTGTAACCAAGAGTTATTGCTTTTCATTTTTAGGGGTTTACTAAAAGCAATCAGCCTACAAGCTGATTGCACGGAGATCGTCATTTAAAGAATTCATGACGCTACTTTTTTTTATTTATTTATCAACTCTTAAACCAAATTACATTTCAATAAAATTGTCTGTAAACTTTTATAGTTTGTCTAGACAATTTTGTTCTCGCACGACAATGAACCCTCAACACTAACTGATTTTAAATATACTAAAACATTTCAAAAATAATCATTTAAATAAATCCAGTTCATCACCAGTAAGTAGGCTATAATGGGTATACATGATATTCATCTGACATTGAAATGACGGTAAATCTGCAAATCATATACATACAAATGAAAAAAAGGAAGAAATTACTAAGAGAGATAAAATACACCCCTGTGGGACGCCTGCCACTTTATCACACCAGTTGGATTGCATTTTACTTAAAAACGTATTGTAAAGGACCGCGCAGGTAAGAGTCAAAACAATTTAAAGCATATAGTGAATGGCAGAAGATGGCAAATTTAAGATTCTTAAGAAAACCAATCAGCAGATCAAAATCCACAGAGTTTAACACACTACTAAAGTCTTGCTAAACGAATGAGGTAAAGAGTTTCGTATTGATTACGTGGCGGATATGGCCAGAAACCGTTACTGTACTACGTCCAGGGCGGAAACCAGATTGAAATGGGCCGAAGATTTCCATTGTTTCGAAGAAAACAAATTAACTGATCATAAACAATTTTGGATAGAAACGTCAGTATGTAGGTAAGACAAAAGTCTGAGTGAATCCGCACAATGAATCCATCGTCATCGACTGCCGCTGACGAGATTGACTTAACTTGCTTTTCAATTTCCATCTCAGTAGCCACCAAAAGCGAGAAAGAATGAGACAGGCGTAAAATTAATGAAAGATCTCTAATTGCAACGCATTTTGTAGAGCTGTCAATAACTAGAAATATTTTGTATTATTATGTGAGAAGCCGACTGCTGACTGAAATGACTGGCGCAAAATTTAAGATAGCCACTAATATTATGTAAACTAATAACAAAGATCTTTATTATCATCCCAGCATTGTTCCATCTGGGGCAAGCCTGTTGATGTTCGCGTCATGGCACTGCGGGATAATATGAAATCAAGTTGGTCGAAATTAAAAATCTTTGTAGGTACATTTCAAGGAAAACGCGCATAAAATAACGTTTCGACTTTACTTTTAATTCTAGCAACTTTTATAAAAAAAGTACTGTGGAGACTTCAATGTTTCTTCAAGTTTTACAAAGCGAAAATTTGAAAATAAGAAGTCACATTCAGTGTTAGTCACAAATAGTCCTATGCTCGCCTTTTATGAATTCATCACAATTTTGCTTACAAAATCCCAAGACCAAAACTTATTTTACCTACTTACATAAGAGCGCCACCAAAATTAATGATATATCTGCCACAAATATGCAATAATTTTACCTTATTCTCAACTAGGAGTCTTTGGTAGATCTCTGCTTCTTTTCTGGAGTCACCGTTTTCATCCATAGTAATAGCTTTGTACATGACGCTGGTCATCTCATTGATTCTCTCTGCTTGCTGACGTATCAACTGTAACATTAAAGCACTTTATTAGGTACTTTATTTTTATTTTCTTTATTTATATTCTCTATTTTTTATGTTTATTTATTCCTAGCTTAACTCACATTTTAATATTTCTACCACAGGAACAAATTGAGTGTCGTGATCTTCCTCAATAAAAAAGTTTTGAAAGGGATAATTAGAACAAATGGAAAACTACCTAATAATTTTGGAGTTACAAATATCCAAATCCAAACTTGTACATTTTCCAACTTGTACATCTCTTTATAATTCAAATAACCATATTTCACTACAGCTTACGAACATATACAGTACCTATTATACCAAAACATTAATTTTTTATTTTCGTCTGTCTGTCTGTTTGTTTGTTCCGATTAATCTCTTCAGTGAAAGCATATTTCCATTCCACAAACAATTTAGAGATAAATTCAGATGAAGTAGTTTTCTATCGTACATATTTATTAACCTTCAAATTAATTAAAAAAAATTAGAAAGCTTGGCATCACTCAGATATTATTACTACAAGTATTAAATAACCAGAACATTTTTTAGATACATACTTACTCTTATATGTAGAGTGATGCTATAGCATTTCCATTAGTAACTGTTAGGTTTTTGATATTTCTTCAATTAAATACATAATATTAAATTAAAATGCATTTTTTCAAGGAAGCATGTACCAATTGCACATTAAATTTATTTTGTACACTTACTAAACTAAATTTTCACAACCTACCTACAACACTTAATACCTTGCAGGCTTTGCTGTAATAGATTTCATAAGGAGATAAGCAAGCCTATCATATACTAGACCTGTGTTTGATATTTTTAAAAGTATTTTCTGTATTTTTACATTTACTACATACATTTTTACGCCTGACTACATAGACCAACCGCGAGGCTCGGGTCCGATGCCCGACGGGGGAAAGCATTTGTGTGATGAACATTTAGTTGTCTGCATTTCCGGGTCTGGGTGTTTATTAAATTTATTCTGGTATCTATTTAAGTAATGTCTATATATTAGTATCATTGACTAGCACCCATAACACAAGCATATAATTTGCTTACTTTGGGGTTAGATTCAATTTGTGTGATTTGTCCTGGGATATTTATTTCTTTTATTTTATTTATTTTCTGTACACAACTTTATGGTTTGTAAATTTTAACAATACAAAATCATACCTCATTTTGTTTTTCATTTATTGCTTGAGTAAAATCTATCCTAGATTCCCAAATTCTTTTCTCAGTGTGCTGACGATACTTGGACATGATGAGTTCTAGAGCTTTTCTATGGTCTTCTAGAGCTGCTCGTAATTCACCATTCTCTCTTTGTACATCTCTCATTAACCGTGACTCTCGTTCAATGCTTGCTATCAACTCACCTCTGGGTCTTTCACGAGAAGCCTCATTAAGAGTGTCCACATCATCTTTATACTTAAACATTAAGATACAGAATTGTATATTTAAGTTGTAGATGCAAACATGCAGATATGGATTTACTGATGCTAAAATAGCAATGATTGCCAAACATTGTCTGTTTTGAGTTTAAATGGTAGAGTAGCTGGTAGACTTGCACAATAGGCCTGACCTAGCCACAGGATAGTGACGCACCTATAACATCTATTATATCTAATAACTTATTATCTCTTACTATCAGAAAAGCTGTGTGCTTGTTCGCTGACCTTCTACATAAAAAAATATTCATCCTGAGGTTTGGTTGTTAATCCATTTGTGCCAGTAAGTTTACCCAATACCCTCCAAATCAGATCATAGCAATGGCGACCGTTGGCTTCATCGGCGCCGAGTATTTTTTTTATGTTTGTCTTTATACACACTTTGCTGATATACAGGCTAACATTTAAAGCACCAGCCTACTAGAATCAAGTTTTATCATACTCTTATTTCAGAAGTAACAGGGGAAGGGGGACACACATTAGCACTTTGGAAGTGTCTCTCACGCAAACTATTCAGTTTACAAAAAAATAAGTAGATATCTCAATATCATTTTTGAAGACCTATCCATAGATAACCCACACTTAAGGTTTCATCCCTAAGGACACATTCTTACCTTAAGAACCCAGTTTTGCCCTAAGAACCAAAAAGTTTGAATATTGAAAGGAACTTTAGTCATATTAGTTAATGTAATGAAGGACGCTTTGCTCTAGTACAATTTAAGAAAAAAATATGTAATGTTTCATGATAAGTATAGGATTAGGAGGTTAAAAGTTCAGTTCCATTGAATATCAACTTTCAGTTCTCAGGAGGAAGCTTTAAACTAGGAAATTTGGCTTTCTCATTCGCCTTAATAACCAGATGTGATATGTTTATTACTGCTTTCATAACCTGATTTAATAGCAAGAGCATCCCACATATTTAGAATTGTTAAAGATTTTTTCTACTTTGAGATTTCCTTTTTTGAGAAATTTGGTAATAACACTTACAACATTGATTTTTTCATTTCTTTATGATAAATATAGCAAACAAGCACGACAGAGATAACCACAGACTACAGCCGCTATTGATGTTGTATGTGTACAAGCAAATAATAAAGTTTTTTTTTTACAAATACAAATCATTTTATTTGGAACCAGAACAAGTACATGAATTATATGAGTGTCGATGACACACGCAGAAGTATAAAACTGTGTTGCGTATATCAATGCCCTTCTCCAGAAAACAATCTCAATGATGATTTTAAACTAGAGTATACATGCTGTGTATATAAGTAATAAAAGCCAGATAAATAAGGTGTGTATTAGGACGAACATTACTTTATAAAACATATATTTGCTCTTCTAAGTAACTATGAATAAATGTATCCTACCAGCTCTACCTTATAAGACACACAGAGACGGACAGAATGTTACTAAACAGCAACATTTCTTTAATAAGTAAGAACCAGAGCATCAGTGTTAGGTACAATATAGATAAATTACAATGTCCAAATAGGCTGCTTGACCTTCTCAAAATAAAGTAGACAAATTATAAAACACAAAATTCAGTTTTTGTGGTTAAATCACAACAATGTATATATAAATAAATCACAAACAAAATATAAAAATGTTATTCAAATATTAACGTTCAAATGTTTAAGCATGAATTCGAGTGAAATAAAGAAATTAAATCATTTGTAAAAATAATTGGTAGGGGTGATCCGAAAGGGTTTCCTTTCCATAAATTCCACAAAAAATAACTTATACCTGCTTCATAGTATGAATCTGTCGGTACGCAGTTTGGGTTTCGTTTAGTAAGGCATCAGCTTCAGTTTCACGCTCCTTTAGGCGTCCGGCAAGTCTTTTAGCATCTAAAATAATCTGTTGTATGGTCAGTGACATCTGCAAAAACCAACATTCTAAATAAAGTACCCAATTACTGTTACATTGCATTCTTTTATAAACTTTACATCACAAACCCTGTAGTCCAAATCATATAACAGCACAACATATGTAACATTTAAAATATTTTCATTATAATTAAACTATAAAATTAATTCAAAGAAAACTACAATTCTGAAAAGACGCACATCAGCTGTTTAATTACTGAGATCGGGGGCCATTACCTTTCATTCTGTGCTGACTATTAGTCTACTAAACTGAATACTCCTGTCCCAGTCCGAATATTATTTTGTAACACAAACATTTACCGAAAAATTATGTGTGCAAAAAAGAAACAGAAATACAGCACTAAATCAATGTATCTACGTTTTAAAATTGCAGGATAATCTCGTGACGTGACCTTGAAATGGCGTACATACTCCACAGGTAATGTTAGCTTTAAAACATAAATGTTTGTGTTTCATAGCCTGTGGTATGATGACCCTATTTACTAGCTTCGTCACTATTTATTGGCATATCGCAAACCTCAGATTAAATAGTAATACTAGGTAGATACTTTCGCAAACATTTTACTTCGCGAAGCTAAGGCATATCTATAGCACCATATTTCAATAATTCCATAGACATAACATTATTGTCTCCAAAATACATTTAAATCAAATTGTACAGATCCGAATTTAGAGAAATATATTTGCATATGTATATTATATTTAAAGTATAGTAGGGGGTAGAAAAAGAAACAAGACTTTATACCATAACATTAATATTATATTTTTCTCTTGACCTACCTGTACAAGAAAAAGATGGGAAATACAAAACTCACATGTTAAAAACAGTCAGGTTTGAATGTTTTTTTTGCCTTACCGCCAATTTTTATTGTGTTTAGCAAATAGTAACAAAGAGAATATAATAACTACGAATAGTACTTGCTAAACAAACTGACTGACCGAAATTGACATTTGCTTTTTAAACTTAGTAATTTTAACCACTTAATCCAAACAGTTTTATGTAACATCAAAACTTCAAGTTGATTTACTTTTAACTTTACCAACAATTTCACCCTAAAGTTTAGGAGTAACGGAAACATATGCATAAATTTAAACATTGCATAAAAATAGAAATATAGAGATTGAATCTAACCCCAAAGTAAGCAAATTATATAGCTACTTGTGTTACGGGTGTTAGTCATCATCATCATCATCATCATCAGCCGGATGGATGCCATCAATCTGCTGGACATAGGCCTCCCCCAAAGAGCGCCATAAGTCACGGTCACCAGCCGCTTCCATCCAGCGGCTCCCAAAGAATTTGACCAGATCGTCAGTCCACCGGTTGGGAGGTCGTCCAACACTACGTCCTCCGGTGCGGGGCTGCCACTCCAGAACCTTTCTTCCCCAACGGTTGTCGGTTCTGCGAGCAATGTGGTCTGCAAATTGCCACTTCAACTTGCTAACTCTCTGAACTATGTCGGTTACTCTCGTTCTCTTGCGGATCACCGAATTATGGATCATATCTCGCAGAGAGTCACTGAGCAAAGCTCTCTCCATAGCACGCTGAGCGACTCTGAGCTTATATATGAGGCCCACATTTAACGGCCAAGTCTCAGTTCCGTATGTCATCACTGGTAACACACACTGGTCAAAGAATTTCGACTTTAGGCTCTGCGGTAACTTGGACAAGAAGATACCCTTTAGCTTCCCGAACGCTGCCCACCCGAGATTGATTCAGCGGTCGACCTCTTTCTTGAAGTTGGATATATCTAACTGAATAACTTGACCTAGGTATACATACCTACTGATCACCAACTTCAAGAGTTGAGTTCCCAACGTGAACTGGTATAGGTGCAACATGAACGTTGAACATGACTTTCGTCTTGTCCAAGTTCATCTTAAGCTGTTGGGAAACTCTAATGAGGTCACCGAGCATCTTGCTCAAGTCTTCCAGCGATTCCGCCATCACCACAACATCATCTGCGAATCGAAGGTGAAATGATCGAATCGTGATGTACTCGCCGTTGATATTGATGCCGAGTCATTTCCAGTCCAGAAGCTTGAAGACATCCGTTTTAAATCGCATAAGTATTACGGAACGTGAAATTGTTCGTGCGATCAAAACTTGATATTATCAAAGGAGCTGGACCTGACGAAATACCTGCCATCTTTGTTAAGCGATGCGCTGTATTGGCATTGCCGCTTTCAATCATTTTCAATCGTTCGTTGGTAGATGGGACGTGGCGTGGCATGGAAAATTTCTAAAATAGTTCCCGTACTTATACAAAAAGGGAGGCTTGAATGAGGTTAGAAATTATAGACCGATTTCTATACTTTCATGCATTCCAAAGTTGTTCGAATCACTTATATGTCCATATGTATCGCGTCATCTTAACAAATTTATTTAGGAACATCAGCAGGGGTTCAGGCAAGGACGTTCTATTGAAACCAATTTAGTGTCATTTACATCATGTCTATGCAAAAAAATAGACAAGGGTCATGAAGTGGATTCCATTTATATGGATTTCTCCAAAGCCTTCGACAAAGTATGTCATTTCCGTTTGATAAATAAATTAAGAGGAAATGGAATTGATGGATCCTTACTAGAGTGGTTCCGCTCTTACTTAGCAAAAACATTCTAGTTCATGGTTGTGAACGGTTACAGCTCATTTAAATATATTGCTGATTCAGGTGTACTACAAGGATCTCATCTCTGTCCCATTCTATTTTCCATTTTTATAAATGACATATCTTCGGAAATATATCATAGCCAATTCTGTCTCTTTGCAGATGATTTAAAGATATACAGAAAAGTATCATCTACATCAGACACTGAACTCATTCAAAATTACCTTAATAGAATCTGTGCGTGGTGCTGCTCAAACGGAATGAAACTGAACTCTACAAAGTCTTACTATATTAAATTTACGCGTAAGCTAAAACCTTCTACGTCCTCTTATAAATTAAATAACGATCTGCTGCAAGAAGTGACCGAAATAAGAGACTTAGGAGTCATGATTGATAAGAAACTTAACTTCAAAGCGCATGTTGAAATAACTGTCATCAAAGCAGCAAGAATGCTTGGGTTTCTAAAAAGGAACACAAAGAGATTTAAATCTTTAAGGACTAAAATTATTCTATTTAATTCGCTTGTCCGTAGTCAGCTCGAATTTGCTTCAGTGGTTTGGGGTTCCAATTATGTCACACTCTCACAGCGAATTGAAAATGTTCATCGTGCGTTTACGAGGCACTTGGCATTCCATTGTCGTGGCTTACCTAATCGTACTCCCTATGATTCCCGCCTCAAACACTTTAATATGATATGGTAATATAGATTGTAAGTATTAACTCCAGTAGATTAAGATAAGCGTGCCATATAATTACTCACGGTATCCGAAAACGAAAATCTTTTATGTTCCTATTGGTATCACAAATCTCCGAAAATACTCTCCTATGTCGAAAATTTGTCTGGACTATAATCGAACAAATGGTTTTGCAAAAGATTTAGATATCTTTAATGACACTTGTCTTAGTCTCAACAAAAAGTTAAAAGCAGCATATTTTTCTGCATAACATTATTTTCATTTACCTTTAAACTTTATTTGTATTAGCATTAAACCATTAGTATTATCACTACTAGTAGACTAGGGTAGAAGCCTTTAAAAATAATAAAAAGTGAAATAAAATAGTGGTATTTATTATATAGTAATTCGAGTTTTTTTCGATTTTTTGCATTTTCTGTGAAGATTTACTATAGTAATATATTTTTTTTCATCATCGAAAAGTAGAGATTTCCACGAACAGAAAACATACCAACTTTTTGAAAAAAGCTGATATTTTGACGGGTGACTTTTCGATTGAAAATTAGGGTGTTTTTTCGATATTAATTCAAAATAAGGTGAAAAAATAAACATTTTTAATCAAATAAATTACATCGTATTTGGGACATAAAAAGGTAAGTTTTCACCAAATTTCTTTAAAAAAAGAAATTTTTGTAAAAGATAAAAATAAAAAACCAAAAACTTGGTTTTTTGAATTTTTCACATAAATTTTGAGGTTATGTGAAAAAAGTGTTAAAACAAAAGTTTTAGATCTTTTTATTACCTACAACTTTGCCATGTGACTTTTTTCGATAGGACTTTTAGTTTTGCCGGAAATCAAGATAAACCATTTTTTACCCTTAAACTTCCCTCCCACTTCCCGAACTCGGATCGACCGTAATTTTATTTTTCCTTTCATTTTGATCATATTCTCCTCCTTTTCTAATGGGTTTCATCCTGTTACTATTTTATTTGGTTTTAAAAATTATCGACCCTGGTCTATAGGTGTATTGTCATCTGCAGCAATATGTTGGCTGATTTTTTTTTATTAAGAATGCTGTGCATGCCTTTCATTGGCATACATACAAACATTTGTGTATTTTTAAGTGTATTGCTGTTGGCATGTCGAAATAAAGAAAAAAAAGACATCTTCCAGTGCAGCAGTGGGTGTTAGTCAACGGTTCTTATACGTAGAAATACTTTAATAGATAGGTACCGAACAAATTTAATGAACACTAAGACCCGGAAATGCAGACATCTAAATGTTTATCACATAAATGCCTGCCCTCGTGAAAAATCGAACCCGAGTCTCGCTAACGATCGGTAAATATAGGTAGGTGTGTATTCTAGTCATTCGACCAACGAAGCGGTCCATTGCCTTATTAATATTTAACTTAATATTATGACAATGTTATAATATTAAGCTCTTGCTAAAGAGTAGGTTTTTCTAAATCCATAATATTAACTCAATTTAAAATAGGCTGCTGATACTTCATATGTACTGGCAAAGGCTTGTAGACAATAGTCAATACTAGTAACAAAGAGGTAAGATTTGATTGTCTACTCGTTTATATTGAATAGGATCAATATTTCAGGGCGTATTTCAGGTGTGGGGGCGCTTTGGCACATTTCCACTGCCCTGGTGGCACTGGATCTCTCAATCCCCGTCACGCAGCCTCTCCCAACACAGGACCGCATATCGTCAGAAGTGGTGCACGGAGACACAGCGAGCCCCACTTTGAGGTTCCAGTAGCGACAGGCACTCGTACCAGCCGCAACCTCATCCCGACCAGGTGGGCAAGATGGAATGTCCACCTCCGCCTCCCCCGCGGGCTCTCCACCGCCACCTCACGCGGACCAAATGGTCCACCGCCTTATGTTCGCTCCTCGTGTCCCCTCCGGTCGCGTCGGAAAGGGGTACTGAGTCCTGGTCCAATTGGTTTCACCGGGGGTCTGCTCCGCCCCGATTACTCAGGCTCCGCCACGACAAGGCTTTACATTATCCGTGATGAATATGGGTTATGTGACCAGAAAAAATTAGGGATCTCTACTAAAACTTCAATGATGTAACCCAAGGAGTACAAAAGTAAGCTAAAAAATGCATGGAGCGCTGCAAAAACTATTAATCATTAGATAATAAAATGTTCTACAACATTAAAGAGCTTATTAATATCTACAAAAAAAAACAACGCAACAAGATATTATGTTTCTACTTTTATACATTTAAAAGTTAAAAAATAGTGACCATATTAGGACCATGTTATCCATACCTTCGTAATAATCCTTATCCAAATAAAACATTTCATATTCAAGACTTTTTTAAAGCCTTTAGATAATTTTTTGAATTATTTAAATCGAACAATGGAATGGATGATGGAAAATTTCTTTATAACCTACCTACCCAAGAAAACTATAGATGGCAACGTGGTGTCGACATCGCTTAAGTTAATAACACTAGCGATATATAATAGGGCCGGAGCTTAATATAATATACCTAATCTTTACTATTAATAAAAAAATATTTGATAATTAGTTTGTTTGATTGTTTGTGTTGAATAGGCTCTGAAACTACTGTACAAACATATTCAGAACGTTTGCACAAAATGTCATATTTTTTGTGCCTCTGCCTAATTCTTCGGGAATATGGGCTTGAAGCTACTTTTATCTTTTTTTTAGTTGTAAAACCGTTTCTTTTTGACTGCCTCCAAACCTGTAGTCACTCTTAAATTTCGATATCATGCGAATTAGAAACTGGAATCGTAAAATATGTCATTTTAGGTACTTTTGAACACTTTTTAGCGGATTATTAATATTTAGTTACAAGCTAATTCTACGAATTCGATAAAATAATAATTTATTGTTTACTATTAACTAAATGTTGATAATTTGTCAGTATAGTGTTCAAGATTGCCTGAATCGAGCTTCAAGAGTAACCCTACTGATGGTAGGTATGAGTCGACCGTTGTCACTTGTCTAGACACTACTAATATCTAATCTGTGCTTTAGACAGACAGCGGTAGTGTAAGGCGTGTTGATAAGGGATGGGGACCAGAAGATCCATATTACGGGATCTACTCAGTTTGGTCTCCTGTCTCTCTGTGCAATACTATTTATTTAAGTTGCATTTTGTAGATTCAAGATCAAGATTGTAGCTTGTGATGAAACAATAAAGATTTATTAATAAGTATAGGGTAGTACGGAAGGGTGTAGCGAGGTCCGGACAGACGGTGGCGGCTGTATCCCTCCTAGAGAAGTGAAGTTAATAAAATATCATGATTAAGATTACAATATAGTCTAGGAGTTTTGTCTACCCACCTCTGTACAGAATCCTCGCAACGCCCCTGGTAAGAAAATTTTAGACATTTGGACAGTCATTGTTTTTTAGTGCAGTGCATTTCTTAGGCCGACTTGAATTTTTTTTTATACAAGAGGAGGCAAACGAGACAGTTAGTCACCTGATGGAAAATGATCACCGCCGGCAACGGACATCCGCAACACTAGGATTATCACAGATGCGTTCCCGACCTTAAAGGAATGTGTATGTCCTTCATAATTGTTTGGGAATACCGCTCTCCATAACCGATTCCACAAAGGTGTTGTGCGAGGTAAAAAATGTTTACGGAATCGCACAGTTGTAGATTGTTACGCATCAAGATGATGGGCATGATACTTTAAACTCTGTCGCGAAGTCTGAGATGGAAATCAGCGGCTGAAGTTAAACGTTAAATGTTGAAATTCCCTATGATAGATGCGGTAGAAAACATTGAGGTACCCAACATCTCTACTCAGTGCCAAGGAATCAAGACGATTGATAATTCCCCGGTTATTGACAATTCGAATTGCTCTATGTTGAATGCAGTCAAACGGAAGGAGCTGGCACTGTGGAGCAGTCCCTGCCCAGAGTTTAGAACAGTACTTTATTTGATGCCGAATTTGCGCTTTTTATAAGCGCAAATTCAGCATCATATAAAGCGCTGTAAGCGATGGGTCGTCTTTAAATACTGTCTCGCTTTACTGAGCACACTAAGTTTTTTAGAGGCTATTTTAGCCTTCTCCTCCGGATGACCACAAAATTGAACGTCACTCGAAATGTTAACGCCAAGTATTTGCCACCTATCGCGTTGTGAGACTTACGACTGCACTAAGAGATGTCAATTGTTATCTTTTAATCAGTCGTAAAGGCGCCATTTGCCATGACTAATTGTATCTTAATGATATATTAAATGTTAATTGACGTCTCTGAGTACTGTTGTTACAGTCTTCGGACAGTCATGCATACCCTGGTTGTACCTTTGCCTAAATACCACTTTGAGGATACAAGCATGAAGGTTTTTCTCATTTGAGAGTGTGTCTCTAACTGCCTCAGCCTGCATTGATATAATTGACATTGACATTTCATGATCAGATGAGAAGGCCAAAATAGCCTCTAAAAATCTAGGAGTTCTCAGTAAGACGAGATAGTTCTTCATACCGAGCCATCGCTTGCTACTTTACAAAGCGCATATTCGTCATCATATCATAGAGTACTGTTCTCAACTCTGGCAGCGGCTTTCTGGTCTTTAGTAGTAGTCCTTCCTTTTGAATACAACCAACATAGAGCGACTGGAATTATCAAAGACCGCGCAGTTACAAATCGACTTGATCCTTTAGGGTTACGCATATTATATAAATACGAATGGAGCTATTCCTGCCGATGTATTTTTATTCACATTTTTATGAACTACCACCGGATCGAAGTGAAATAGATATTAATGCCAATCATTTCGATGCGTAGCGGCCACTATCGTGAAATTCCGACGACATTTTTCACCTCATATCGTGGTATAAAATGTCTAATCTTTGTGGAACTCGTTGCCAATGATGGTATTTCCAAATGGATACAAGTTAGTAAACTTCAAATAAAGAGCTAACTCATTCCTGAAAGGTTGGAAACGCATCTTTGGTACTCCGTGTGCGGATGTCCGTGGGCAACGGTGATCACTTTCCATCAGTAGGGCCATTCTTGAACTATGTCAACTTGAAGTATATCATTTTAGGTACTCTTGAATACAACTCTTACGAATTATTATTACTGGTAAGCAATAAATTATTTTTTCGCATTCGTTAAATTCAATTGTAATTGATTGTTAATAAATCGCTAGTACTGTGTTCAAAAATACCTAAAGTGACATACACGATTCCAATTTCCAATTCGCATGATATCAAAAATCAAGAGAGACCCTCCAGGTTTGGAGGCAATTTAAAAAAACGTAGGTATCTTCAAGCCCGTACTTATTTCCGAAGAGTTCGGCAGAGGCATAACCAGGGTGGTACCCACGACTAACTGAAGAAACTAAGTCCCATAATGTGACAGGTAGACCGTAGGTAACAAGCCTATCGCCAAACGGGCACATATCATATTGAAAAAGTGTGACCACAAACACAGAAACACAAGTTTTTTAATAGGTAACATAAATATTGACTTTATTAACAAAAAAAAAATTATTAACCCAAAGTACCTAATTTACACAATTTATTAAATAAATATAATTATAAATTATATTTATCTAGAAAATCTTGTATGAGTTTGTTCGTTTTTTCAGGTTCCTCTTGCTGCATGAAATGACCACATCCCTCAACAAGTGTCGTCTCTATGTGCGAGTAACATTTCTTTAAATTTTCCAAAATATTCGGAGTGAAGAATTGGTCACCAGTGGGCAGGGCCGCTAGGAACGGAACATGTTCTTCATGACGCACCAAATTCAAGTTATAGCTAAAGTTTGCTCGGTAATAGTTCAGTGGTGGAGTAAATGCATCTGTAATACAAGAAATAATTGTTATATAAATTTTTAAAGAAAGAAAAAATTTCGCCCCAGACAGGATTTGAACCTGTAACCTTTCGTCTCAAGCCGACGAATGCTCTAACCAATTGAGCTACTGAGGATTCAAGTCCCGTGGCGAAATTTTTAATTCCTTTCTAACCCGTTAACGCGGGTAGTTATGTCCTATAGATATACAATTCTGAGTACCCACCAAATGAGTTCATCACAGATGAAATTCACATTTTAGAATGGCCATAACTTTCGTTTCTTGCATCGTATTTTTATTTTTTTATTTTAGCACTTGCCCTGTGCGTGGGATAAATTTATATAAATTTTTAAAGAAAGAAAAAATTTCGCCCCAGACAGGATTTGAACCTGTAACCTTTCGTCTCAAGCCGAC
>NJDD01001272.1:120620-131308 GCA_002245505.1 Calephelis nemesis | reverse complement strand
GCATTCGTCGGCTTGAGACGAAAGGTTACAGGTTCAAATCCTGTCTGGGGCGAAATTTTTTCTTTCTTTAAAAATTTATATAAATTTATCCCACGCACAGGGCAAGTACTAAAAAAATAAAATAATAAAAATACGAATAATTGTTATGTTCTGGGTGCACGACTCTGTAAAGTTTTGCGACGTATTCTTATCTAAGTATTTCTGCCGCCGTAACGCTAAGTTATACAAAATACTAACCATCATACCATAGCTTGTATAACTTAGAGTTATAGAATACCCCACTGCATACTCACAAAGTTTTATACTCGCGCGCCATCAGTACCACCCCAACCACTTTAACTTTTCCTTTTACTTTAACATTGGTGCTCAGTGGTCATCGCTGTCGGGGTTCAGTTGGGTTGGTACTAAGATAGCTAGTGAGTTACATAGGCATGGGCGTATCCAGAATTTTTGTAAAAGTGTGGGTACCTAGTGGTAAAAACTAGGTATAAAATCAAAATTTTGAACTGCAAAAATCTGGCTCGGATTTCCTCATTACGATTTCCTGTGACTCTTTTTTAACCGACTTTTTGAATGTCTGCTGCACAGTTATTTAACGAACCGAGTCCTTATCATGACTTGGTATAGATTACGTTTGGTAGGTTACTTGTACACGCTAGGAGAGTGCGTCGCTTTTCAGTCACAGCGGCGCACTTTCACAGTGGTCGTAGGAGAGGACCTCTCGCTGCCGAGCGTCGTCAACGCCAAGCTCGGTGGTGACAGGTCCTGGCAAGCGGTGGTCTCCTTTTGCGAAGAAGTAATGACGCAAAAGGAGACCACGGAGTGGGCCCAGGAGGACGATCCCAACTCAGACCCGCTCAGGCGCAAGCGGACCGGGGGCGCAAGAAGGCAGTTCCTTCGCCTTCAAAGCGCCTCCGATGCGGAGCTGCCGAGGGGAGTCGGGAGACTTTCCTCGGTCAGCACGGCCTCGCACGTCTGATGGGCGACTCCGTAAGGACCGGGCCGTAGCCGCGGAGCGAGATGGTGAATGCCAACACGACCCCATCTCGCTCCTAGCCGGGCGGCACGAAGGTCAAAGTGTGGTTTTTAGTCGGTTCGTGTCCGACGTAACCCGCTGGTCTCCCCGAGAGATTCGGATATCCGGGGGGATGGCAAGGGCTCAGATATTAGAACTAGGTAGGTAGTTTTCGAAAAAATAACCACCAAAATCAGTTTGCTATTGGCCAATTTATCCCGTAATAATAAAAAATCCCAGACCCGGAAATGCAGACATCTAAATGTTTATCACACAAATACCAGCCCCCCTCGGGAATCGATCCCGAGCCTCGCGATTGGTCGATGTAGTTAGGCGTGTACGCTAGCCACTCGACCAAAGAGGTGGTTAATATGGTAAGGTTGATTTTTGTCAATTCGTCATTAAACTCATTCAACCTATGAGCAGCATATTGCAACTGATCTAAATTCAGATGACACAATTTAATAGGAGATAAATTAGAAATAGTATTATTATATATTTTCTTAGAACAACAATCATATTCGATATAAATTAGAGTTAGATAGTGGGTACATGAATTTGGGTAATTATATCAGAGGATGGGATGAATTGTAAAAGTTTGTGTTACCCTTTGCAATACTAAGGTAATTTAAGGATTCTCGTTCCTGTGATATCATTATCTTGAATTTCATTATTACAAGTAATAGAAAGTTAGGTAATATTGAACTGGACATAAATCCAACGATGTATTTGTTAATTTTTGCCATATATCGATATCGCCGTTTATTATCCTAAAATCACAATAATTTGGTAGTTTTTCAACGTGTTGGAATAATATAATTGTTTAATAAATTGGATTAGCGACACTAGAATGGATATCTACGAGTCGGCACACATAGATGTCACTTTATAACACTTTGCATTCACTTGAGTCGAGTAGCACCGAATACGTTAACTTATCCTCTGTTATAGACAGATATTTTGCAGTAGCATGTATCATAGCAAATGATCTCAAATTAGAAGTATCGTGGAATGCAGATAGAGCAAAGACGTGGTACAAACTATATTTCGATGAAAGTACTAATGGGATTTTTATGACAAAATTAATTTAGTATCTACAATGTAGGAAGATATGTCTAAAATATCTAAAAGTAAGTGTTTATGATTTAGATCTATAGTTAGAAGGAAGTTTTTGACGATATTATTAGCAATAAGTTCTTGATAGAGTTGCATGGGACTTAGAATTGATGGATGAACTATGTTGATTTTCCGAACAAAATAGTGGCTCCTGGATGCTGGCACCCCTAAGTTGAAATTTTGACATTTTTTTGTCCTAAATAATTGGTCAGTAATTGGTCATAAATGGTCAGTACATTTCGGAATTTGGTCAGGTTTGGTTTTTCTGAAAATGGAAAATTAAAATTTCGAGGTCAATACATAACTTTTGGCACCCCTGGTTGCACTTACAAAAAAGATTAGTATTACATATAATTGGTCACTAAAAGGTCATAATTGGTCAGTAGATTTCAGAATTTGGTCAGGCTCTGTTGCATAGATATTCGTAGTTTAAATAATTTCAAGGTCACAAAATGGACTTTAGCACCCTCAACTCCTTATAGCGACCCAATGATTAACCCAAATAATTGGTCATTATTTGGTCATAATTGGTCAGTATATTTAAGATGCAGAAAAGGTCATTATTTCTAAATATTGAGGTTTTAAAATATGTAGGGTAATTTTGTAAGGGAAATTCAACATTTTTAATAACGTATACCCGCTAATAAGTTTTTTATGTTTGTGTCACGAATAAATTAAATTAAATAACAAAAAAAGATCTGGGAATTTATAACTGCCTAAATTATCTGATATTTACAGAATTAAATAAAAGCAAATTTTCCCCGAAAAATAAGGGAAACCGTTAACTTATTTTTTTAGCTTAAACAATAAACAAATTCAATATTGTAACTATCGCATCTGGTCCGCCTCATGGAACTCTTAAATGGTCAGTATAGTCCAGAATTGTGTCAGGCTTGTAAATTATAAGAGTTTACGAAATATAAAAAAAAAACAAAAATTGCAATTATAACTTTCGATGTGGTCCTATCGAATTCAAAACGTCAATCCTCACAAGAAGTAAATAACTCAACAAAGTAAATGCTATTTTCGAAGAAATCCAGATAGTTAAAATTTTCCAAAAAAAAAATTAGGGAAATCATTAACCTATTGTTTAGCTTAAACAATAAACAAATTCAAAATTGCGACTATCACATCTGCTCCGCCTCATTGAACTCTTAAATGGTCAGCATAGTCCAGAATTGTGTCAGGCTTGTAAATTACAAGAATTTAAGAAATGTGTAAAAAATTTAAAAATGTATTTAAAACATCGTAATTTTATTTTTTTTATTTTTTAGCACTTGCCCTGTGCGTGGGATAAAATTATATAAATTTTAAAAAAAGAAAAAATTTTTTTTGAAAAAATGTGAATTTCATCTGTGATGAACTCATTTGGTAGGTACTCAGAATTGTGTATCTATAGGACATAACTACCCGCGTTAACGGGTTACAAAGGAATTAAAAATTTCGCCACGGGACTCGAATCCTCAGTAGCTCAATTGGTTAGAGCATTCGTCGGCTTGAGACGAAAGGTTACAGGTTCAAATCCTGTCTGGGGCGAAATTTTTTCTTTCTTTAAAATTTATATAAATGTATTTAAAACTTTCGATTTGGTCCGATCGAATTTAAAACCTTAATCCTAACAAGAAATAAATAGTTCAACAGAGTAAATGCTATTTTTGACAGAATTGAAATATGTAGTTAAATTTTCCCCGAAAAATTAGGGAAATCATTAACATATTCTTTAGCTTAAACAATAACCAAATTCAAAATTGTGACTATCGCATCTGCTCCGCCTCATTGAACTCTTAAATTGTCAGCATAGTCCAGAATTGTGTCATGCTTGTAAATTAGGTACAACAATTTAAGAAATGTGTCAAAAACTTAAAAATGTATTTAAAACTTTCGATTTGGTCCTTTCGAATTTAAAACGTCAATCCTCACAAGAAATAAATAACTAAACTGAGTATATGCTATTTTTGACAGAATTCAAATAGGTAAAATTTTCCCCGAAAAATTAGGGAAATCATTAACCTATTCTTTAGCTTAAACAATAACCAAATTCAAAATTGTGACTATCGCATCTGCTCCACCTCATTGAACTCTTAAATGGTCAGCATAGTCCAGAATTGTGTCATGCTTGTAAATTACAACAATTTAAGAAATGTGTCAAAAACTTAAAAATGTATTTAAAACTTTCGATTTGGTCCTTTCGAATTTAAAACATCAATTCTAACAAGAAATAAATAACTCAACAGAATATATGTTATTTTTGACAGAATCCAAATAGTTGAAATTTTCGCCGAAAAATTAGGGAAATCATTAACCTATTCTTTAGCTTAAACAATAACCAAATTAAAAATTGTGACTATCGCATCTGCTCCACCTCATTGAACTCTTAAATTGTCAGCATAGTCCAGAATTGTGTCAAGCTTGTAAATTACAACAATTTAAGAAATGTGTCAAAAACTTAAAAATGTATTTAAAACTTTCGATTTGGTCCTTTCGAATTTAAAACGTCAATCCTCACAAGAAATAAATAACTAAACTGAGTATATGCTATTTTTGACAGAATTCAAATAGTTAAAATTTTCCCCGAAAAATTAGGGTAATCATTAACCTATTCTTTAGTTTAAACAATAAACAAATTCAATATTATCACTATCGCATCTGATCCGCCTTATTGAACTCTCAAATTTTCAGCATAGTCCAAAATTGGGTCTGGCTTGTAAATTATAAGAATTTACGAAATATGAAAAAAAACAAAAGTTTCATTTATAACTTTCGATGTGGCCCTATCGAATTCAAAACGTCAATCCTCACAAGAAATAAATAACTAAACTGAGTATATGCTATTTTTGACAGAATTCAAATAGTTAAAATTTTCCCCGAAAAATTAGGGAAATCATTAACCTATTCTTTAGCTTAAACAATAACCAAATTCAAAATTGTGACTATCGCATCTGCTCCACCTCATTGAACTCTTAAATGGTCAGCATAGTCCAGAATGGTGTCAGGCTTGTAAATTATAAGAATTTAGGAAATATGAATAATAATTAAAAATGCATTTAAAACTTTCGATTTGGTCCTATCGAATTTAAAACTTCAATCCTAACAAGAAATAAATAACTCAACAGACTATATGCTATTTTCGACAGAATTGAAATAGTTAAAATTTTCCCCGAAAAATTGGGAAATCGTTAAGCTATGTTTTAGCTTAAACAATAACCAAATTCAAAATTGTGACTATCGCATCTGGTCTTATGACCAGATTTCAATTTTATGACCAATTACTGACCAATTATTTAGGACAAAATAAATGTCAAAATTCCAACTTATGGGTGCCAGCATCCAGGAACCCAAAATAGTTAATAATAGAAATAGTCAATTAGGTTATTTAAATTAAAATCTTGGATCATTAACGAACTTTATAATGAGATAAATGTCATTGAAAGGTATGAAGCTATTTCTAATTTATTAGCGTTGGTTGATACTGTGTCTAAAATTTTGCCAAGATTTTGGATATTATTATTAAGAATATTTTCGTTATCACTACGCCTAGAGATAGTGTCATTAAATGATGAAATTGTAGACGTTATTAAATGAATATTTTCCATAGAAATTGAGGCTAGATGACGTTCATCGTTTTGTATAGCATTAATGGCGTCAGTGAAGGTTTTGGCGTCGTCTTCATTAAGGGATCCAAACAGTTGTTTTAGTATAGGACCGCTAAACCCAAACCAAGTGGAGCTTTTTACTTTGCGGGAATAATCTACATCAGTTACGTGACCTAAAGAATTATAGTTACTTACAATATTATTATACAAACTTTTTAATGGACTTAGAATATTCCAGCAATCGGTCTTTAGTCTACACGATTGGTGGTTATTACAAATTTGTTTAGATGTTTCTAAGTTATGTTTTAGGGAATCAATGTATGGCTTAATGTAAGATAAATCTGAGAATGTTAAATATCCTAATGATCATAATAATATTTTAAACTACCAATGTGATCAAAATATAAACCGGGGCTATTAATTAGATTTTTCTACCTGTTTTTATGAAAATTAGATAATATCCGGGCATAAAAAAAAATCGTACCCGATACCCACACATGAAAATAGTTCCGGTACCTCACTTAAAGCTCTATTAGTTAGTTACATTGTTTCCCTTTTGTTTGTTTGTCATGTTATTGTTAAAATGCTTGTTTATGGCTTCGAGACAGGGTTGGGATATTGCCCCGCCTTGCTCTACTGTGGGTATGCCTATGAACGTACAGCGAAAAAGCTTAAGAGCCCAGACAATGTAATAAACAATCCATCTCCATCTATTTATTATTTTCACTATACCTTTGTAACCATAATACTATAAGAAATTAATTGAATCCTAATTTTATTGTCGTATTTTCCATAAAACATACCTTGTTTTGAGAACCAGTACTTGAAACATGCGATATCTTGTTTATCGACGCCAGTTTTCCCTTCGGTAAGCATAAATTTATCGAATACTTCCAAATCGTTCAGTTGCAGCATCATCTCAGGAAAAATCGGAGCCCGGAAAGTAAAAATGTACCTGAAAATAGACGTAACTACTAAGTATATTTTATATTACCTAAAACCCTTAAGTAACTTTAGTTAAAAACCCCCCATTTAATATGTTACTAATCATAAATCACTATTATAAATACGGTACGTGGTGGCAGTAATGGGTAACAATAATCGTGATTCGTGGAACAGAATAGTAGTGGGCGTTGAATGAACGAACTGTTTTTTTTAGACTGTTTACATGCCATGAACGAATAGACTAGTTTACCGTCGACGTATAAACTAGTTATTTTTTCAACGTGTTTTATCGATGAACGATATTTAATCGCGTTGACATCGGTCGTCTACGTCTACGCTCGACTAGTTTATCATCGCAACGTTTGAACGAAATTGGACTACGTTCACAACGGTGGACGGTCGTCTTCGTTTATAGCAAAATAGTGTATATTTTGTATATAGTGTAATCTTTGGTTTATAGGTAGTTGACGTTTGATGAACTAGTTTACGACTTACTATAGATACCTACGCAGATCGGTGGAGCGTAGATGATATTAATTTGCATCTAGGGTAAGAGAGTGTATTTTACAGAAGAAAATGGTTAGGTATATGTAATGGGTGTATTTTACTGAGATAAAATACCTAACCGAAACAATTTTTATGCAATATTCCCACACCGATATTTTCTAAACAGCTAGACCAATTTTAATGCGATTTTCAGTAACTTATGGAACATTTAAATTACATAAATTTTTAAACGCAGAAAATTGTGAGATTTTAGACCTATAACGTGAATTAACTTAAGGACTGAACAAAAAGTAGCAAAAAAGAATCTTCACGTTCGTAATCCGAATTAAATGGACCGCGACACAATTAGAGCACACACGATTAGCCCGTGGTACAGCCTCATAATATGATATGTGGCAAACCTACAACCAACCGGGTACTCATTCAATCCCGGGCAATGTTGTAAAAGAAAATTGAAAAAAGAGTTGCGCAACACGGGAATCGAACCCGAGCTTCATACGAAGCTCTAGTGAGTAATCAACACCGGACCACTATACCACAGACGCGATAAAATAAACAAACGGCTTTGTATTAGTGGTATCAGGACTCAGATTGAATCCTGATACCACTTAAGGTACTTATTTGTTTTGAATGTTGAATCAACAATCACATTTTGTAATTTTCGACGTTTAGGTTCGTTAAGGTCTATAAATCCCGTAAAATTGAGTCCCGTAGAATTGAGAAACTCGTCTTTTCGGAGTCAGTTAATAATAATAATCAAATTGTTGTCAATACTCAATGCTGAAATAACCTTTACGTTTACCTTAATCACTGATAATCGAAAAGTACGGTATAAACAATACCTATACAGCACATAAACTGCAAAGTAGGTTAAACTAGTTAGATAATAAACGCTTTGTCCAGTTTTCAATTTCAACGAAATAAACTAGTCGAAAATTAAACTGTTTTATAAACTAGTTTATCGTCAACGATAAACAGTCTCGTTTCGTCGACGGCAAAACCGCCAACGACCCACCACTAGAACAGAACATTTAAAACACTTTAACCACAGATAATCACAGTTATTGTTCAATGTGCCATTTTATATGTCATTTTCAATATTTTTTTCAAGACATTCAAATTAAAACATCCATTTATAAACTTAGCAATAAAAAAGTAATGAGTGATTTTATGATAACAAAAAATCAGCATTTTTTTGAGATACCTTACATCATTATTCACGATAACTATTTCTCAGGTCAATTATGGGCATTGTTCTTTAGGCTCACATGTTTTTTTTTAAAATATTTTTTTAAAAAAAACGAACACATATGGAACCTAAAGTATATAAAAAATTCATTCGATTTGGTCAAAAGGTATTTTATTTTAAAAATGTATTTTGAAAATACTTATCTATTTTGTATTTAGCATTTGAAATACATAACCCAAAACTATTGTGTACTTGAAATAGTAATTCTGGAAAGTATTTTGCATTTTGTATTTAAATGCTTTTAAAACAATTTTGTACATCTCTAGTCTTCACTATCAACTCTTTGACATTAGTTTAAAGACAAACGAGCAAAATAAAGTAACGAACAATCGGGATAACCCTTATCTCTAATTTTCAGAATAACTTCTAGTTTTATGAATAACTAGCGGCTCGCCCCGGCTTCGCACGTGTATAAAATATACTTACAAACCTTCCTCTTTAATCATTTTATTAAAAAAACCGCATCAAAAATTGAAATCCGTTGCGTAGTTTTAAAGACAGCATGCAATAGGACGTAGGGACAGAGGAAGCGACTTAGTTATTTACTACGTAGTAAAGAGTTGGGAAAATGTAAATACGGCTATCAAAATATTAAATCCACGTTTGGGTATACTCGAAATATAACTTATCTGAGTTTGGGGAAATTAGCCCTACCGATGGAAATGGATGGATTATATTCTCTTTGACACGGGCGCACAACCCAAGGTCAATTAATATTTGGATTAAATACACGTACCATACGAATGCAAACCAATGTTTACAACCAGTACTTAAAACCAAATGAAACCCCTATTAATATCACTTTAGCCCCTACAAATTTAACTCCAAAGTAAGAAAATTATATACTTGTGTCAAGGATGACAAAAAACGTTACCTACTAATTCATAGAACATTTTAAATAGATACCAGTATAAATTTAATGAACACTCAGACCCGGAAGTACAAACAACAATGGTAATCGCACAAATGCCTGTCCTCGTCGGGAATCAAACCCGAGTCACAGGGTTGGTCGGCGGAGTTAGGCTGTGCGCTAATTACTGGTTCAACGAGGCTGTCCAGTGAATGTATAATTATGATTAATTCCTTCTTTATCGACTACATGTCCGAAGTAAGTATTCCAGTATCGCCCTTGAAACAGAATTAATAGGCTATTTTCTCTTATGTGATAGGTACGTTTAGTTAAAAATAAATTTGTCCTGGCGGGCCTAACAAGGAAAATGGGAAAATGGTTTCAAGTTTCAAGCATTATCATCGGTCCTCGAAACGTATGCAAGTTTCAAAGCTATAGATTTATAGAAACCGGAAAAAAAGACTACCCAAGCTAATATAAGGCGTGCAAAAATACTCACATCGATTTTTTTCTTTGTTCTTCATTATTCCAAATGTCATATATTACAGCTTCCAGGGAGGAACTGGCTAGTAAAATAAGCGCATTCAAAACATCAGGGTGAGTATCACGGAGCCTGGCAGCTACCGCTCCGCCCCAATCATGAGCAACTAGGGTAACTTTTTCTAAACCTTTAATAAAAGAAACTTGGTTACAAAATCATTTCAAAGTAATTAGCATCGACCTTGGTGCTCTAAACCTATTTACCTGTTTTCCAACCAAATATATTTTCACTCTGAATATAAATTAAACATTTAGCCCGTCATACACGTATACGAGGGTTAAACTGAAAGTTCTTAGAAAATCAAAAACTAAGCATTCTAGCAAGTTATTAGTTTTATTACAACTTTTCAAAATAGCGTCCATTTACATCATTACATCGCTGCATTCGATGGAACCATTGAGAAAAGCACCTTGCCCACTCGGCCTTAGGGGTCTCTTCGACGGCGTTTTGAAACGCAGAAACTGCTTCTTCGGCGTCCATAAAATGTTTTCCTCGAAGTTTTTCTTTCATTTTTGGGAATAAATAAAAATCGCAGGGTGCGAGGTCGGGGCTACACGGCGGGTGACCCAGTAATTCCACGTCTGAGGTAGCAAAATAGTCGATCGTTTGCCTGGCGGTGTGCGACGAGGCATTGTCGTGATGAAGGAGGATCCTGCTGCGAGGTCGTTTCTCTCGAACTTTTTCCAAGACAAGTGGCAAACAGTTGTTAGTGTACCACTCTGCATTAACCGTTTTCTGATCCTCAAAGACAACTGTCGCGTAATCCATCTTTTTTCCAACACTTCGACCTCTCTTCACTTTAATTGGCAACTCTTCGGAAGGAAACACCCACTGAGCAGACTGTCTTTTGGTTTCCGGATCATAACAGTAAA
>NJDD01001272.1:108368-120175 GCA_002245505.1 Calephelis nemesis | reverse complement strand
AATGACAAATGAATGAAATGTATACTCAATATTATTGGTAAAGAGTTCTATTTTCAAAATTTAAACTTATTTTTTTATTATAATGCTTTTAAGTTGCCAGTTCTAAAAGCTTTCAGTTTGGCCCTCGTATTAATATGCCGCGCTAATTATAGCGCTAATTATATATATATATTATAGTAACCTACGAGTACCACACAGAGACGATGCTATAATATATATTTTGCCCTCATTCATTGATGGTTTGCACGCGTTTTGTAATATATATTAAAATGCGATGATATATTTATTTTTTATACTTTTACTTTTTATTTATATGTTTGATAAGCTTCATAATTTATTAGTTATTACAAATCATTTTTAAGGTAGATTAATTTTAATCCTATCTACCGTACACTACCACCGTTTCCTACCCTAGCCAAAATTAAAATAAAATTAATGTGACATACCGATACCCGCGGATGGACAGACAGACAAATAATGTTGCCGTTTTTTTTTACATTTGCTAAGCTAATTATACCTACCATGAAGTTGGTTATATTTTCACTACCACTATCAAAGCTCGCTGTGTAAATATTGCATGCAGAAATCTTTATAACCCTAGTTTTGATAGACTTCTAATAAGGCAACTTAAAACAAGACTTAATAATTATTAGTTCATTTAAATAACTGATGAGTATATATTTTCACCCTTACCCTACTTGTTTATATCTGGAAACTCCACAGTTAAACAAGGACGAGAGTAGGCAAATTGTGTCTGCATTTGTGATGCAATTGTTTGAGGTATAATGTCTCCATTAAGTACATATATTTTTTAAATGTCAAATATATCAACTAGATCACACAAACTGGATGAATAAGTTTAGTAATTGACAATGTTCATTAGTGATTTTATAGGGCAATTTATCACCGTTATATATCGATGGTTATAGTATGTAGCTTATACGTTGTGGATTATTATTAAACTAGCGGCCCTCCCCTGCTTCGCACGAGTATAAAATATACATATAGCCTTTCTCTTCAATCACTTTATCCATTAAAAAAACCGCATCAAAATCTGTTGCCTAGTTTTAAGGATTTAAGCATACAAAGGGACATAGGGACAAAAAAGCGACTTTGTTTCATACTATGTTTTGATAGCGCATAGGAGTAAATTTTTATATGAAACATTTCTCTCACTAACAATAGGTATAAACTATATTAAGTATAGTAATTACAATGCCAAGAGATTGCATACAAATTTACAGAAGGTACAATTGAAATGATTGCATTGAATTAGCTGCTAATATCGGTAGAAGCATAAATTAAATACTGGTTCATGCAACCTACATTTTTTACCGGATCTCGCACATAAATCGCTTAGTACGATTAAGGACAATTATTCAAATGAATATATCTAAAATCACGTGCAAAGTTCGATACATAAACTGTATATAAATTTAATAATGTAATTACCCAAAAATACTTTATTAAAAGCATAAGAATAAGTAATTATTTTAAGAAAAATGTGCAACGAAGATATTAGGTATACCGAAAACATGGCTTACAGAAAAACAAAGGGGTCATATTTTGCCGAATTTTCACTATACAAAGTAGAATAAAAAAAAGAGATATTCTTTGTTAAATTTACCTTAGGTACCCACCGAAATAAGTGTTAAAATATCGACATCTTAAAAACCTATTTCTGAGGTATCATTAGTGCAAACAAACTCTCTTACTAAACTGACTTTAATGTAGCTTAAATTTCAATCTTCACTTTAAAAATAATGTTGTCCGGGTTTGCATTTGTGCCCGGTTTGCGATAGGCTTGCCACCTATCAAATTGTAGGACTTAGTGTCTTCGGCTAGTCGTGGGTACCCTGGTTGTGCCTCTGCCTACCTCTTCGGGTTAACATTCAGTTAACAGTAAACAATAAATTATTTTATTGGATTTGTATTTGTAACTGAAAGTTAATAATCCGTTAGTGCTGTGTTCAAAAGTACGAGTACCTAATTTAAAAGTACCTATTGTGCCATATACGATCCTAATTTCGAATCAGAATGATATTTCTGAATCAGAGGTTCAAGAGTAACCCTGCTGAACAACATTAGTACCTGCGCGATGTATTTGTTGGTGGCATTTTCTCATCCCCGACCTTTTAGTTTTATTGACGTCGGACAAAAGGATGTATATCCTAGGTGATGAAAATTTACTTAATAATTGGGATAGGACCAGAAGGAAACCACTCTCTTCAATTTGTTCAATCATCTGTCACAATCTGTATAAATATTTTTTTATCTGTGCTGCTGACGATGTTAAGATCTACTTGAGATGATGAGCAATAGGTATAAAATAAGTAATATGCGGATTGGCGGGAACGGTCGGAGGGGGAAGGCGCGCTTTTCGAGGGTTCCCTCCAATCTTTAAGCTAAAAATGTGTAATACAATGTAAAAATGTATAATTTGTAAATTAGTTAAAGTATAAATGTTACTTAGTTGTGTGTAAATGTGATTTAGTAAATAAACTATACTAGTGAAAGACTATTATTATATTATACAAGAAAGAAAATTGAAGACGAAACTAGAAAAAGACATGAAATATTAAGATATGGGTTTAATATTACGTAATATAAGACTAGTATAAAATATAGAGGTAAAAAAAGAATACTTAATAAAAATACTTTTTGCACTGTCGTAGAAGTTCTGGCGCCAACATGAAAGAAGATGATTTTGGTGTTCAGAATTTTAGTTTTATAAATTGTGTGAAAATAATCGTAATTCAAGGATGTGACATACTATAAAACAAATTAACGGAGAAACATAATATGTAAACTTTAAGAAATTAAAAGTAAAGACGTATTGAAGGACTCAAATAACCTTTCTCTTAGTGAAGGAAATTACTTCTAAAAAGGGGAACACAATATGTTAAGAAACTAAGAAATTAATTTAAAATTTTAATATGAAAAAGAATTTATTATTACGGAAGACGTGGCAGCATGGCCAAAAGGTCCTAGCCGGTCCCAGAAAGGGACAAACTAGAAAAAAAAATAAGCAATCGATATAAGGGAGTTTTGGCGCCATCGTGAATGAAGATGGTCGTATTTCTTCATAATTATTGAATTTCGTGTGTATATTGAGTGAAATTAGTTAACTTAGGTGGGAATTAGTTTAATTTTGTATAGTGAAAGTGCACAAATGAAATAATCGTGAAGAAATTAGTGTATCGTGAATTTCCTCGCTGCCGCCAAATCTCATAGACGCACTTGTGTAACGAAACCACAGCTTTACTCAAGACCCAGACATGACTTTGTAAATAGTGACTAATGACTGAAATAAAGAATTAATACGGAAGACATAAATTGAAAATATAAAACAAGAAAAAGATTTATTAATACGGAAGACGTGGCTGTATGGACTCAGATCCTTTGCCTTTCCCAGACTGGGATAAAATTAAAAAACAACAACAACAACAATCGATATAAGTCTGTTCATGCCCTTCATGGAGTTTTGGCGCCATCGAGAGAAAAGATGGTCGAAGTTTTTTCATAATTATTGAATTTCGTGTTAATAATGAGTGAAATTAGTCAATTTTGGTGGCATTTTGTACAATTTTGTTCAGTGAAAGAGCACAAATGAAATAATCATTAAGAAATTAGCGTATCGTGTATTTCCTCGTTGCCGCCAAATCTCATTACAGAGCTTGTGTAATGAGCCACCGTTTTACCCAAGAACCTGACATGTCTTCCTGACGGCTTGTAACTGATGACTAATTATAATTAATTGCAATTGATATAAAATTCGATGCAAATTTCTACTTGACTAATGGCTAAATACTAACGTGAAAGCCAAAACCTAAAGAAAGAAAGAAAAGAAAGTCTGTTTATGAGCGGCTCTTCAGTCTTAAGTCGCTAGTAACAGATAGATTGCAAAGAGAATATAATCACTACGTTTTAATAGATTGCTTCTTCCATGACAGGCACTTACGATAAATCACAAGAGCAAACTAATAATACGAGCGTATAAGTCCTGAAAAACGATTGAAAATCATATTTATAAAAGAAGAAAAATAATAATACGAGCTGAGGAGTTGATATAAACTGCTACAGTCAAATACAATAAGATTCTTTCAAATCGATCGAGCAGTTTTTGAATTTATTCGTTCCGAACATCTAAAAAATACGAGTATATGTATAAATCTTTTCTTTGTTAGGTTTTTGTGCATAAAATAGTTTCATCTACTTGTTTATTTTCTATTAAATAAAAAAAATACCTAATTGACGGATGAGATCTCTGATGTCTTCGACTAGCAAGTCCAATTTGTATGAAGAAACTCCTTCAGGCTTTTCAGAATCTCCATAGCCTCTCATATCCACGGCAATACACCTAGAAATTGGGGTATAAAAATCGTTAGGTTTATATGTACAAATTGTAAGTGCAAATTTTTGTCTATGCAAGTTAGATGAATAAGTCGGTAGGTAATCGCCTCTGTGGTCTAGCGGTCCAGGTGTTCGACTTGACTGCATGAAGACACGGGTTCGTATCTCGGGTCGGGCAACAAAAAGAAAATTTATTTTTTCTAATTTACTATTAAAAAAAAGTTGCTCTGGATTGGAAATGGGCCCGGTTGGCGATAGGTTTGCCGCCTATCACATTGTGGGACTTAGTGTCTCCGGCTAGTCGTGGGTACAATGGCTGTGCCTCTGCCTACCTCTTCAGGGATTAGGGTGAAGATACTTATGTTGGTAGGTCATAAGCGAGGTATAATTACGGTGGTTGTGAATACGGTTGGCGCTCCTGCGAGTGACGTGTCCTTATCTGCTCCCGAATTTCGGACAGTCGTCAGTATAGATGTGGTATTGTGGTCACTAGTATGGTAGGCATAACATGGTGTTTAACGATTGGTTCGCTTATAGGTGCCACCATTTAAACCATAGCAAAGATGTGTCTTTTGACCTACACCTGTCAAAACATGACGTAGGGAATCTGCAGGATCGTAATTCTTAATTATTTTTTTTATGATATAAGAAGGCAAACAAGCAGACGGATTTCCTGTTGGTAAGAAATTCACGCCGCCTAGATACCAAAGGTGGAAATGGTGCGTTGCCAACCTGAGGTCGGCTACCTTACCCTCCGAACCGGAACAAGACATGACGTTATCGTGGCAGGAATAGGTAAAGCGGTGGTGGTATCCGGGCGAGTCGCTGCCAAACTTTACCACCTAGGCCGAGGCCCGAATGTTGTCTTAGTAAAACTCTTATTCCAATGTTTAAGATGGTTTAACAGATGGGTGTACGCTGTAGTTGTTGTAGTTTTTCGTGAGAGAGTAATTTGTATACTGTGGAAGGAGTCATTGAGTTACTAGGTACCTAAGGTATTGTTTTTCTGACATTATGAGTTTTACGCTATTGTTGAAAGGTTCGACTAGATCAGCTTAGTTTTGTCTGTGTGTGTGCACACTTCGAGGTAACAACTCAGATCAAAATTAATCCCAATTTCTCGTGATCATCGCATCACGCCTGAACAGGTAGACTAATTCTGATATTTATTTTTTCTTGTGTTAGTTGTTGTTAGGAGATTCTTACGAAGAAAAAAATTTCAGGGAAAATGAAAAAACAAAACTTATTTTTTTTCTTACAAACTATTACTAGCTGTTGTCAACGATACATTATACGAAGTTATCCCGGGTCGGCTAGTACCTCAACAAATATTGATTGGACCCTATGACCACCATATGATATACCACTCTACATACCCTATTGTTCTTATTTAACCTTCTTCAGATTTAATTTCGATGTTACAAGTGTAACAAAATAATGAGTAGAAATTGAACTGCAACGCCGGTCACAGTTGGAAAAAGAAATTTAATAGTTATAATGTAAAAAGCCAACTTCGACGACAAGTAAAGCATTTAGGTACGCTTAAATTAAGAATTTTACTATTTCTCTAAGATTCCATCATCAGATCTAGACTTGGTGGTAGAGGAACCACCACGGCAGTACACTTACAAAAAAATCGGTTTAGAAATGACAGAAATTAAAATATATGTAATCGAACATACAACCTCCTCCTTTTTTGAAGTCGGTTAAAAATTAATGTGAAATTTAGTAATTATAATTACATGTCACGTTTAGCCTTTTTTACTTCACTCAAAAATAACTGAGTTAAAGAGGATTTTTGAGTATCGTGTGTAACTGTTGATTTTAACCATCACTGATGGGTGTGTTAGTGTGGTGGGTAGAAGAGTCTGCTGACCTCTTGATTACAGAAGACATATAGACATCGCGGCCAAAGCGGTGATTCAATTATTCCCAAATATTATTTAATTACCTATATTTTTTATTAAAGTGAAGTATTTGATGGCGCCACGAGTACCATAGTTCTGGAAATCCATGGATGAACATCATGACGGGCTTCGAAGGATCACCGCTCTCCACATAGTGTATCACTGTGTTCTGGAATATATAATACAGAAATACATTTTTGATTTAAAAACAAACTTGGAGTTAGATATCCGGAGATGAATATACTGAGTGAAATATACCGCTGCATGTAGATTTTTGAACTGCGGAGCACACAAAGGAGTATTTATTTGACCATAAAATTATCAGTAGGTAGTAACCAGAAATTACTAATAACTAACACTAATTAACATTACTAGATAAAATGTTGTCCCCGAGTTGGTCCGAGTTCTCTGTGTAGAATAGAGAAACTACTTGACTGTCACGGAGTTCGTCAAAGAAGAGTTTATATTTCAGTATCGTGTTCAATTGGCTAGATAGAATCTGGACTTGAACATAAGACCTAACACCCCAGCCACAAGACAGCGACGTATCTATATGACAGTATTGGAGTTTGCCAACTCCAATTTTTAAAAGGAGTCAGATAACAGCTGAAAAAGAGCTAAAATTACTTAAGTTATTTTAATTACTCGAAAAAAGTTTCTCCAATATCATTTTTAAAGTAGAACCAAAATATGGCGCCAACATTCTTTATTACTGCAGTACACTTAGTTCGGTGCATTCTATCGCTTTTAAACTCCTTTTTACATAAAGTCCTAGGTGGTCTATTGGCAAGATAGAAGAGTGTGCAAATACAATTAGGGCTTAATGAATTTCAATAGAATTCGTGATGTCATCAAATTAATATTTGAATTGGAAACATATCTTTTGCTTTTGAGAAGAAAACGGTTCTGCAGCTTGTTTTCGCTTAATGTGACTTAATAAATCTTTTTTCTTTGCATTTAATTCACTGCGACAACAACTACAACACGCTTTGGTTTTGTCGTTGCTATTTTCTTTCAACCAACATTGGAAAAGCGCCTCATCTATCCACTCATCTCAGCTTTTTTGTGTTAACTTCGGAATTTCGGCTTACTTATAGACATTTTGTGAATACTAAAAAAACGACCTATAGAGCTCAACACATTTTTTAGAGCTGATTATGTTGAATTAAAACTAAATTTAGCCCTAAAAGAAAAAGTTGGTAACCTGGTTATATCACAGCTATTGCCTCTGTGGACCAGAATGATCTCTAACAATCTGAAGAACAATGTGTTCGGTCGTTATCTAATATAAATAATCCTATAGAATTATTAGGTACAGTACTTTTATCCTTTTCTAATGTCAATGAAAAGATGAATGTAAGTATTTGCAAAATTGTATGTATGAATGTATGAATATTTGGTGGAGATATGTAGGTAACTGTCGGAGAGAGCATGCATATACGGGAGGAATAGGAGCCACCGGGCTGATAGCCCGAGAACTCATAATATGTGGGCGTTGAATGATCCACTACCCGGGCCACAGATCACAATTAAACCAACAATTACGATCTAGAAGTGTCTCTTTGCCATCCTATGACAGGGAGAGACTTAACTCTTAAGACAGCGGTACGAGCACTGCGAGGCATACACAAGAAATGCCTCTCGATGCATGGTTGCTTTGCTTTCGTTACTTTGCTGCCATAGCAGCAAATAAACAAGCTGAAAAGAAAACACCTGCGAACCTAAAAGACATACCTGCAAGTGCACCTGTAGTTGAAACAACGGTATACGAATGATATTGCGCTAGGTGTTACACAAACTATTCTAATAACCACGGTACCTACGCCTCGCACATGACCTTCCGACATACAAATTTGTTTTCGTCATTCTGTTGATCAATTTCGACTTGACTACAGAAACCTTTTCTCATAAAATCAAGTAATCCAATTAGATCAATAAACCTACTCTTGAATCTCTATATCATGCGAATTGGAAATTGGAATCGTGTATTTCACTTTCGGTATTTTTGAATACAGTAGGTAGGTACTAGCGAATTATGGTTAACTAAATGTTAATAATTCGCCAGTATTGCAAATAAATAAATACATATCCCTGGATTATTTACACAAATTGAATCTAACCCCAAATTAAGCAAATTATTTGTGTTATGGGTGTAAGTCAACGATACTAATACGTAGAAATACTTAAATAGACACAAGAATAAATTTAATAAACACCCAGACCCGAAAGAACACATCTTAAGTGTTCATCACACAAATGGCTGTCCCCATCGGGAACCGAACCCGAGCCTCGCGATTGGTCGGTGAAGTTAGACGTGTACACTAGCCACTCGAAAAACGAGGCGGTCGGTAGTGTTGATGAGTACCTAAACTGACATACTCGATTCCAATTTCCTATATTGCATTCATCGAGTTTCAAGAGTAACCCTACTGTTTTGGCGACACGAAGATCGTCAGTCCGAGTCATTGCGGAAGTCTATCACATTGTCACGACCACAGTATTATTGACCAGCACATCTATTGTAATCTTCGTTCCAAATCCTTAGTAAAAGAAGCCGCTACCAGCTCAGAAAATCCATATACCAGTGTTACAAGTATAAACTGTTATAATATGAGAAAGTATTTGTTAAATTTGTGTAGGTACGTATGTTTAGTAGGTATGTATTATGTTTATATTTATAATATAAAAGTATAAAGATATGTAAGTAGTATTGTATATTTGTAAGTAGGTATATGCATATAAGCAAAGATCGCTTGTTAGCGATACTATGACCTTTGTGTGCTAACAATAATCATGTACATTTTTACTCAGTGTTATAAACTACTAGTTATTTGTGTTAAGGTACCTATTATTATATGTGCGCAATGACGTGTTCATTTATTCATCCATAAAAGCAAAGTAAATAGGTAAGTAGGTATGTCTGTTACGCTTTCATAGACAGCTGCGCCAACTGTGGTAAAATTTGATTAAATGGAGACAAAGTCCCGAGTTCAAATATGGGCTACTTTGTTCAAAAATCAACACACAGGGGCCAAAAGTTAAAACAGTGTACTATTATTTTTTGACAAAGTCGCGAGCAAACAGTAGGGTAGGTTAAACTAGGTGGTAGAGTAAATTTCTTACCATCAGGAAATTAGTGTGCTTGTTTGCCTTCCATTATCATAAAAACGGGTTACGCTCGAAGGTACATTACTCTACATTAAAGGTACTCTGAACACAGAACTTGCGAGTTATTAACATTTAAAGAATAATAAACAATATAAATAAGTAATTTTTTTGGATTTGTTAAATTTATTTGTAGCTAAATGTAATCTGATAATACTATGTTCATACCTAAAATGGCATAAGGTCACCTGAGGTAATTGCGTCTTTGAGGTAATTGCGTCTATTTGATATTTCTCCAATCTTATTTAAAATAAAAATATTTTCGCCATCTATGCTACTCTATTTTAACTAAAATCATTACTTGAAATTGTAATAGGGGGCGTATAGCATCATGATTTTGAATTGTCAGCCATATTTAAAATCACAAATTTCCTTCTAAGTTCATCGAGTGAGATGAGTGTTTCAAATCTTTTATAAAATCTTAGTTTTCTTAGTCTGCCGTTTTTATTTTATTACATGACGCTTGCAATTGAATGTGGTTATCGATACAGATAATAATTTTAATCGAAATCGTTTTATTTTTAAAGAAATCATTACTTTAAACTTATGGGTATGATTTGAATTTATGGGGTGCATGCATCTGCTTTCATTGGGTAATTGCGTATCAGTCCTAAATCCAGGGATCGACAACTGTTTTTAAAATTTAAATTTTATTTCAATTTAGAATTCAGATTGTACCTACCGCCATGGTGATACTATAATAATATCGTTAGTGATATTTTTTGACTGAAAATGATTTTCAACACTACATTGATTGCTTACATCATACATGGCCTGAGACCCATTTTTACGGTCAAAAAATATTTTGGATGTGGATAGTTTATCAATGCTATACCGATTGGCCCTCATTCATTTATCAATCAAATTAATATTGAACATGCAAAAGCGTTACTAAAAAGTCTACTATTTTGATGTAGTTTTTTTTTTACCGTTTTCACCGTTTATGACCATTTGCATTGAAGAAGAGTGTAAATACTGCAATATAAACAATGCAATTTATAATATTATCCAAAGGTCGGATTTGAACGTAGGTGTAAAAGGGAGAGTTAATACAAATTACCCATCGGCCTTGCGTTATTACAAAGTATGTGTTATACACCTGAAATGATGAGAACATCTTGATTGCGTACGGGGTAAATGCGACGCTGAAAAGTTAGACGCATTTTCCCAATCTCTACTAATATATTCCTACGATCCAGAAAACAAGCTATTTTTTAGATCCATTAAGATATTTCTTTTCATTGCTTAAATAAGGTCGTTATATATAAACTCCGATCATGGAAGTTAGCCACTTTAAATTTTTATTAACTAAAGACGCAATTACCCCAAAACGAGAAAATTGCGTCTAAAATTGTCATTTTTCTAAAAATCCTTTATAACTTATTATATTATTACACAGGCAAAAAACAAACGAATTTATATTGTTTTGGTATTGTTTTAAAGTTCATTTGTGATTTAAGATTTTCTATGACTATTAGGTATATATATTTTGTAAAAAGAATTCAAACTTCGCCGAACTCAAAATGGTACGCAATTACTTTACCTACATAAAACACCTTGCATAAATGTTTTTCGAACTTTCGTTGTAGATACATAATCTAAAGATAATGTAGCGCTTAGTTTCTTTAACTTGAAATACTTGAGCTACATTTAAAATTACCACCAGAAATCATCTTCTTTAGGTGTTAAGGCCACTGTTAGATAATTAAAATCAGTTTTGCAACAAATAAGATACCTACCTATCTAAAAGTTAATTTGATCAATATACGACATTTATTAAAAGTCTGAAAAATTTACATAAAAGACAATCTTTTAAATTAAACTTTGTGGTTTAAAGTATCAATTAGTCTTGGGCAGTTCGCGAACGACCTAGGTAGGTGGGAAGAGCGCTCCTTTAGGTGAACTATGCGAACTAGTTCATTGAAAATCCTGCTCTTAGTTCTTTTTATACTTCTGTTAGCATCCACTTTACTAAACAGTGGTGCTTTGTGACCAACTGAGTTATTTACTTTTACTGTGCGCGCCTTGATATTTCGATAATCAATATCGATACTAAACAACTTCAAATCCCCATAGTTTAAATTTTATCAAATCATATGAAATCATATCAATCGTCAACTGAAGTATTGCTGGCTAATTAATTATCAAACAGAGTACTAATATCATATATGTCTAAATAACAATAAACAAAACTTACAATAATCATAACTATATTTTTTTCTTTATTTATTGTTCTTACTAAATTATTAAAAAAAAAGAACTAATGAACTAATAGAACGAACTAGTTCATCCTTGGATTATGAACTAAATTGAGCGCTCTCTGCAGTGACCGGTTAGGCCCAAGCCTAGTATCAATCAACAATTCATTTGACAACCTTTTAT